>PVJH01002729.1:0-160177 GCA_004026705.1 Nesogale talazaci | reverse complement strand
TCCAGGAGCTTTAAGGGATCTTGTCAACTATGGCTGATACTGCTGGTGTTTGAAATAACTGTGGCATAGTTTCTAGCCTCATAGCAATGCCCACGTCACTAGTGTATGACAAACTATATGCTATTCTACCTACTTCCTTATCTGGTCATACTGTGGGGGAGAGGCTAGAAATGCCTATTATTAGATGGCATATATATATATTTTTTGAGAAATGGAATTCAAAGATAAAAGGATTTTCCCACAAACTTTCTGGAGCCTCCTTGTAAAATAGTAAGACAACATATCTCAGCCTGTTAGGTGACTGGTGAGACATGTCTAACTGCAGGGACTGAGAAACCTTCTGAAAGAGATGTAAGTGCAGAGTTCCTCCTAGAACTCTTCCTGGGTAATTTTCTCTTGCTGTTAAGTGTCATCACTTTGGTTCTGACTCACCGTGACCTAATGTACAACACAGCAAAATACAACCCGGTCCTGCCCCATCCCTACCAGTGTTGTTATGCTTGAGTCCATCTTTGCAGGAACTGTGTCAATCCATCTCTTTGAGGTCCTTACCCTTCTTTGCCGCTCCTCCACTTCACCAAGCATGAAGACCTTCTCCAGGAATTGCTCTCACCTGACAAGGTGTCTGGAGTGCATGAGACAGTCTCACCACTCTTGCTTTTGAGGAGCATTCTGGTTAACTTCTTCCAAGACAGATTTGTTTCTTTCCTTGGCAGTCCAGAGGACTTTCAATATTCTTCGCCAGCACTACATTCCAAATAGATCGAGTCATCTCTGGCCTTTCTTATTCAATTTCCAACATATATGTGGGCATGAAATGATTAAAATGACCGGAGCTTGGATCAGACACACCTTAGTCCTCAAAGTAACATCCTTGCCTTTTAATACTCTAAAGAGATTTTAAAAAACTTTTTTTTTATGATTTAAAGCTTTACATAGTAAATTGGATTTCCCTTCAATAATTCACACATTGACTGCAGTCCCCAAGATAATACTAACCTTCTACCCACTTCCATCCAACCTATTATGTTTCCGTATATTTTTATATTATTCATCTTTTTTCCTGTTCCTTCTTGCTTTTATGAGTTTTCAATCCATATGCAAATACTGTCCTTTTGATTTTGTATGGTTGATTGTTCTAAGGAGTGTACTTCTCAGATGCTATTCTTCCCCTCCAAGCCTGTATATTGTTGGGCTGAAAGCCAAGTCAGGGGAGTAACTACATGTCCATGAGTGAAGAGTTGCTACAGGATAATCTGGGGATTCTAAGTCTCATTCAGACCAGTAAACCTGATCTATTTTATGATTTCGTGTTTTGTTCCATTTTATTCTCCTATTCTCTTCAGGACCCTCTTTTGTGATCCCTTTCAGAGTACTTGCAAGTGGAAGTTGGGCACCATCTAGTTTTTCTCGTCTCAAGGTTTTGCAGACTGAGGTTCACTGTGGTCCATACATTCTCTGGATTAATCGTTCCCATACGTGGTCTATTTTCTTTATTCTTATTTTATGGTAAGTCTGTGCTGTCTCCAGGGGGCAGGGGTAACAAAAAGCATGCAGGTGGGGGCAGGTACAACTCTCATCTGGATAGGCACTCTACTACTTGGTATAGCTGTGATCCAGAAACACCAGGTTCAGCCCTCTTTCAGGCATTGAAAACTGGAAGAGCAATGAAGTACCCATGCAATGTGCAGAAGTCTGGAAGGCCCTCTTCCGACAAGGGTGGGTCATGTCAATGGGGGGACAGCAAGACAGAACATGGGTACCCACATAGTAAGTCACAATTATCGGTTCTCACATTTGACCCAGGTTAAACTCTAGCACCTCTTCCTTTGTTTTGAAAGCTTTTGTGAGACAGATTTACCCAGTGCAACAAATTGTTTAATGTCTTGACTGTTACTTATGAGAGCATTGGCTATAGATCCAAGCAAGATGAAACCTTGATAACTTCTATCTTTTCTTCATTTTATCTTAATATTATCTATTGGTCCAGTTTTGAGGATTTTGGCTTTCTTTACATTAAGCTGTAATCTTTGTTGAATATTGCAATTCTTGATCATCAGTGATGATCACAACAAGCAAGGTTGTGTCATTTGTATACCAAAGATTGTTAACAAGCTTTCAATCTTGATGCCCCATTGTCCCTCATATAGTTCAACTTCTCAGATTATTTGCTCAGCATACAGACTGAATATGTATGGTAAGAGGATACAACCCTGAAGTACATCTTTCTTTATGTTAAGCATACTCCCTTGTACCATTTGCATACTGTTTCTTGAACCATTACAGGTTCTGCATAGGCTTAATTTGGTGCTCTGGAATTTCCATTTTTCTCTATGTATCAATAGTTTGTTATGGTCTACACAGGTGAATACCTTTACATAGTCAATCAAACACAAATAAAAATCTCTCTGGTATTCTCTGGTTTCAGCCAAGATTCATCTGACATCAGCAATGTTATTATCCCTTGTTCCACATCTTCTTCTGTATCCTACCTGCATTTCTGGCAACTCCTTATCACATCCTTATCACTTTACTGCTGCAACCATTGTTGGATGATTTTCAACAAAATTAATATCACTTGCAAGTGATAGTCATGATATTGTCACATAATTTTCATATTCTGTTTCTTTGGAATGGGTACAATTGTGGATGTCTTTCAGTCAATTGGCTGTAATTTCTTCTAAATTTTTGCCATATTAGTGAGTGTATCCAGTGCTTCATCATTTTGGTGAAAGTTTTCATTTGATGTTTCACTGATTCTTAGAGACTTGTTTATATCTAATGCCTATAGTGGAGTGTGGATTTCTTCTTTTAATACCATTGGTCCTTGCTCAAATGCTGCCTCTTGAAATGGGTGAATGTTGACTAGTTTCTTTTAGTACAGTGATTGTGCATTCTTTCTATCTTCTTTAGATGTTTCCTGCATCATTCAATATTTTGCCCTCAGAGTCTTTTCATATTGCAGCTCAAGGTTTGATTTTTTTTAAAGTTTAAGATATGCTGAGAACTTTCTCTCTCTCTCTCTCTCTCTCTCTTTTTTTAGTTTTATACCTTTATGTCTTTGAACATTTCATTATATTCTGCTTTATCTTCCTGGGCTTCTGTGGGAGTTACATAATCTGTTGCCAATTTAAAATTATTAAGTGAAGTGAATTTAGCCTGTCAATCAGGTTACAGCTTAATGGCCTTATTCGGAGGTGCTAAGGAGCTAAATAGCTTGATGGAGGCAGAGCACAGGCTCACTGCCAGAGAGAAATTCCTGCTGACAAGACACATGGAGCTATACCCTGGATCTGGAGGAGCCATGTAGAGACCCTTACCAGTGCTGACATATTTATACCACCACTGGATCCACAAGACTTATCACCAACTGGCCTGTGATTTCTCTGCAGTGGTGTCATTGCATGTGTTATGTGTGAGTCTGAAGAGGACTGTATAGATTGGTATTGGACATGTGGGCTAATATCAGACTTATAGAATTGATATGGACTGGGCTGGGATGTTTTCTCAACATTTACTTGCTCTTTCTTATACACTACGAGTGTGTCTATGAATTTGTTTCTCTAGTCTATCTGGATTAACACAGCTGCCCTTTGAAAAGCTTTGTTCAGCTCATTGACTTTATCATTTGTTCCATTTGCTGTAGCTACTCTACATTTAAGAGAAAGTTGCAGAGTCTATTTTGACACCTATACTGATCTTCTCTGTTTTTCCATTTTTAGGACCTGTTGCTTTCTTCATGATTAATGCTCTTGATGTCCTTCCACAGCTGAGTCACAGTTTCTATAATTAGTGTTTATTGTGTCCAATCTTTTCTTAAGATGTTGTTGACATTCAAGTTGGACATACTTGAATGTTGGTCATGTTTTGGCCCTGGTGGATTTGTTTTAATTTTCCTCAGTTTCAACTTGAACTTGCCATGTGACTCATTGATGATCTATTCCACAGTCAATCTAAGGTCTCTTTTTTAACTGCAGAGATTGAGCCTCTCCATGGTCTTTTCATAAAGATATGGTCAGTTTTATTTCTATGTATTCTATCTGGAAAAGACCATGTATATAGTTACTATTGTGTTGTTTTAAAGAGGCATTTGTGATAAAGAAGTTATTGGCCTGGAAAAATTCTATTATATGAGCTTCAGCTTCATTTAGATCATCAAGTTCATGTTTACAACTATTTTTTCTTCCTCTGTTTCCAACTTTTGCATCCACTAGCCACTAATTATCAAGGCATATTGATTAAACATTTTATCAACTTCAAAGTGAAGACATTAGTAAAATTTTTCAAGTTCATTATCACTAACTTTAATGGTTGCCTTGACTGAATTTCCTGGTATATGGGTAGATATTATTTAATTAAAGACAGCATTGTACTTCAAGATAGATCATGAAATGACCTTTATGACACCATTCCTCTTGAACTTGTTATTGCTGTCACAGTAATCTACATGATTTCTGATTTAAAATGCTCAATACTTGTCTATTCAGATTACTAAAAACATCCCAAACTGACTGCCATTAAGTCAATGTTGACTGATAATGGAACAGGATAGAACTGCCCCTGTGAGTTTCTGAGATTATAAGGCAATGAATTTGGACTGTTGTGTTTTGTTTTTGATTTAGGACTTGGAGCAAGAACTAGTGAAATTCGAAATACTGAAATCACTTTGGCCATGTAGGTGAGTGAGACCTGAGGACTTTCTATTACTTATTTAGTCAGCATCTTTCCAGAAGTTTTCCAATGAACTCTGCCTACTGGTATTCATGCTGCTTTGTTGTCCCCTCTCACAACGAAATAGGACTGACCTGTGAAGTCAATAGGTTATTAAAGAAGTGCTGGTGTGTTGCTTACAAGGTTGGCTTATAAAAGACATTTCAGCTTCTATCTTCTTTGTCTCTCAGATCACTTGATCTAGAAAAAGCTGTGTCCATGATGTGAAGATACTGAAGCAGCTCTATGGAGACAGCCATGTGACGAGGAAGTAAGACTTTCCGCTATCCATTGTGTGAGTGAGCCATCATGAAGGCAGGTTTTACCAGCCTAGTTGAACCTTCAGATGACTAGTATCCCAGCTAATATCCTGACTTCAACCTCAGGAGAGACCTTGGAACAGAATGACACAGCTAAGTCACTCTAAAACCTTGACTCTCAGAAATGTTATGATAATAAGATGTGTGTTGATTTAAATGAGTAGTTTTGGAGCATTTATCATGAAGAAATAGAATATATACACTCCTTCCCCCAAACAAAACCAAACCAAACAAAAATCCCTCCACACACAAACTTATAACTGTTGAGTTGATTCTGATTCATAGAGACTCTTTAGGACAGAGTATAATTGCCCAGAGAACTTCCAATCTTTATACAAGCAGACGGCCACATCTCTCTCCTGGGGAGTGGCTGATAAGTTTGAATGTCCAATCTTTTAGTTTTCAGCAAAATTCTTTCCCAGTCATACTATCACACACAGATATACATAATCATGTACATAATATTGATATAGAAATTGTAGCGATGCGAGTCCCATTTCCCAACACTAGGTTATTGATAAAAGCATCAGTAGCTGGTTCATTGTTTTTAAATAGTTCCTAATTCTAAGCACAATGTGTAACACGATATGGACTGCATTTTGCATTTGTTGAGTTTCCCTGTTTCTTTTTAACAAACAGATCAATTCTGGTAATTATTGCCTTTAGAAATAACTTGTCAGTAAAATATACAGTCCATGCTCATTATTCACAGATTCTGTATTTATTTACACATTTATCTACTTGATAAAATTTATCTGAAATTCCCAAATCAATACTTGGAGTACTTTCCTGATTATTTTCAGACATGTGCATGTGCAGAGCTCAATGCATACAATCACACTGAGGTCAAATGAGTCTGGTTGTGGTCTTTGCTAAATCAGAGTTCACAGAGACTTTATAGGACATACTTTTAATGATATAAGGAGCCCTTGGCACAGTGAAATAAACAGTGAACTGCTAATCATAAAGTCAGTAGGTGCTGCTCTGGGGGAGAAAGATAAGGTTATCTCTTCTGGTAAAGATTTTATAGTTTTAGGAACTCTATATAGGATCAATATGAGTCAGAATTAAGTCATTAACAGCAGGTTTCATTCTAGTTTTCAGTGGAATAACAAGAAATGATGGTAGGCATTCATACAACTGGGATGGAATGCAAGTGGTTGGGAAGGTGAAAAACAAGATAGTGGTGTTCTTGCAGTTACCTCTTGCTTGTTTCTATTGGTCATATTGCGAAAGCTTTAGCTACAATATCTTAGCTATAGGATTAAAATGATTGCAATTGTGGTTAAAACAAGACAAAATTAAAAAATAATCATGGCTCATCTTCATTATCAATGATGTTTATTTATGAAATTCTAAAGCACTACAATCAATTTTTAACTCCAGGATTTATATCTGCTGAAATTTCGTAGTCACTCACAGATATGCCAATGCACATAGATAGGGGAAATTTGAGTCCAGAGAAAACTTTGAGTCATTTGGTGTACACAACTAGTTCCACAGTTGCAAGTTCAGTATTCACAAGGATTTTATGGAACCTAACTGCTATGAATAATGAGAATCAGCTGTATCCCTCTCCTCTTTCCTCCTTTCTCCTCTCTTCTCTCATTCTCCATCTATCTATCATTTCAGAAATCAAGAAAACAAAATTAGTTTTTTCGCTGCTGCTGCTGCCCTATAGCTTCCTTTATCAGGAACATACTGGCAACTAGATGGACACGTGTGTTCATGTGTTCTCTTGGGTTGATCTGTGCTCATCTCCTTGCTGCATACTGTGTGTTTATCTGCTTGCTGCATGCTCATAGCTTAAATGGAAGCTTTTAAAAATTGACATTTTACATGATCTTTTTAGGATTCTAGGGGGAAATGAGAGGTCAAATGAAAATATGCTTTTGTTAAACACTCACTTTCTTCTTCTATTCACTAATATATCTGCTCACTGATTCTTGGAATCATCTTGTGAGTGATAAAGCTAATTTACCATTCCTGTATGAGTAAAATATTTGAAATTTGGAACAGATCAGAACCTTTCCAAAAATCTCACAGCTAGCTGAAAGGTGAGGTACAATTCCTACTCCTATTTTTAACCCCTAAGCTAAATATTCTACAAACTGCCTATTCTGATTATGTTATTGTGAATATTTAAGGAAATTCACTAGTAGGCTTATTGAATGTATTTTTTCTCTAGTTCATACATAACACCAACTAGGTTTTAAGGAAGAAAAATGCTGTGCTAGGCTTATTAAATTTTGCCGTTCTTTTAGAAATGTTTTTATGTTGGAGAAATGAGATGGATGAAGTGAATGCATCTAATTTCCCCCAATGTGGTCTGATATATAGAAAGTGTCACTAATAGACCCTAGTTCATCATCATCATCATCATTATCATCACCATAATGATGATGGTGATGATGATGGGATAATAGCAGTGATTATAATAGATATAATAGAGGGAACCCAAGTTTGAACCTAAGCGAGGTTTACTCATATATTCAGACATGTCTGGAATGTCTGGAAGTGGAGGGGGAAGCTATTAACAGGAGACACCATGCAGCCTCCAGAAAAAGTAAGACCCCTGCAGGAAGACAAACAAGGTGTGCAAACTTGGTCCATAAATAACAGGCTGACTGGAAAAAAGAAGGTTACTCTGGATGCCTCCTGACATGTGAACCTCAGACTGAGGTGTATGTAATGCATGCAGTAAGCAAGCCAAGAAGCTGAAGTATCTGAGCTCTCTCATGTACCAGGGACATGTCAGGAGGCTGTAGTATCAGTACTAGCAGCTTCTGAAAGAACAGGAGGGGGTCCAAGTGCTGAGAGGGCAGCTTTCATGGGCTCTGCCACTCGGATTAGCAGTGGCACAAAGAGCTCCAGTGATGCAGTAGTTAAGCACATAGCTGCTAACTGAAAGTTTGGTTGGTAGTTTGAACACAGTCGATGGTTCCATGGGTGCCATCTAGTCATCTGTTTCATTAAGGTTGTTTTTGCTGATGTTAGCTGTCCCAGAGTCAGTTACAATTCACAGTGACTGTAGGAGGTACACAATTTCATGTCAACTTGATAACAGAATGAAGGGATGGAGTCTAATCTGTCAATCAGGTTACAACCTGGTGATCCCGCTTGTTGGCATGCTCTTCTCAAAAGGATTCTGGGAACTCTCACTCTTAATTCTGCCATCATTGGAGGCAGACCAATCTCTGTTTCTGCTTCACATCCTGATGATAAGTCACCTGGAACCACACTGCTGGCAGCCAGAGCCCTGGAGATGCTTCTACCACCAATGGATCTACACGGCATTGCACCCCCAGGTCTGTAATCTTCCTGCATTTGGCATCACTACATGTGCTGTATAAAAGAGGATTTTATGGACTAGTATCAGACATATGGGTTAGCATCAGACTTATGGACTTGATCTGGACTGGCCTGGGATGTTTTCTCAATATACAATTGCTCTTTGATGTAAAGTCCTCTCGTACACCTATATGAATGTCTCTGGATTTGTTTCTCTAGTCAACCTGGTCTAATACAGTGATCCAATATGTAACAGTTCAGCACCATCTTCACAATCACTCCTAAGTTTGAGTCATTGTTGCTGCCACTATGTCAACCTGTCTTCTTGACCGGTTTTCTCCTTTTGTGGTGACCCTCTGCTTTACGAAGCAACATGTTCTTTTCCACGGACTGGCCCCTCCTAATAATGTGTCTAAAGTATGTAAGAAAGACCTCTCCGTCCTAACTTCTAGTGAGGATTATGGGTGTACTTCTTCCTTGATAGATATGCTTGCTGTTTTAATGGTCATTCATGATTCTTCTCTAGCAGTATTATTCCAATGCATCAATTCTCCTTTGACTTTACTTATTCACTTTCCAGGTTTTGCACACATATGAGGTGGTGGAAAATACTATGGCTTGGGTCATGCACATCTTAGTCTTCAAAATGGCATGTCTTTTTAAAACACTTTGAAATACATGGTTTGATATCTTAATTGCCGTTTCCATGAGCATTGATTATGGGTTCGAGTAAAATGAAATCTTTGACATCTTCAATCTCTTTATCATGATGCAGTTTATTAGTCCATTTGTACAGATTTTTTAATGTGGCATTGTAATCCACACTGAAGGCTGTATTCTTTGTTCTTCATTAGTAAATGCTTCAAGTCCTCTTTCCTTTTAGCATGCAAAGTTATGTCATCTGTATATTGCAGGTTATTAATAAATCTTCTAACAATTCTGATGCCATATTCTTCTTCAAACATGGGATAATTAAGATTTTATGTAAACTTGACTGTGCCAGGATTCTTAGTGGTTTGGCACCCAGTAATCTTCCATAACCTTACTTTACACAATATAATTACAGCCAGTCAACTTTAAACTTCCATAATGGGATACAATGAGGATGGAATGCACCAGCTTCCTCAGGTCACAGCACTAAAATATAATTAATTGCCTTGGGATGTGACCAACTTCTTACCTAAAAAATCTTATTTAAAAAGACACTTTTTTTTGACTTGGTCTGGATCTTGCATCTGGCTCATTGATGTCCAATTCATTTGAAATGAGTCAATGGTTTGCCATATTACCTCCTAATTCTGGGAACCATCAGCTACCTGCCATTTAACCTGTCATCTGATCTGCTGCTCTTGGATCAATTTACCTCTCTAGTCACAGGTGTAACTTGTTGATCTTTGATTCATTCACCTCTGCAGGCATCAATTTTTCTTTCTTATCTTGGGTTTGTTAGTTTCTGAAGCTCCATGATTCAAGAGAAGCTTCCAGTTTAATATCTGTTTCATAGACTTGGAACCTTCATGTTCTCAGATTTTCTTGCTTCTACAACTGTGTGAACCATTTCATTTATCTATCATCTATCTATCTATCTATCTATCTATCTATCTATCATCATCATCTATCTATCATCTATCTATTTATCTATCTATCATCATCTAATCTGCTTGATTCTCCACAGAATCAAGTCTTAGATATACATATAAACCAGTTTCTTGAATTGTTTTTCCACCATACAGGTGGAAAAGTCTCATCAAAGATATAATACTTCTTACGCAGGACTGCGGCCCACTGGGATGGAGGTTCGATTCCAGCTCCACGGAGCAAAGACTGGGCCTCTTTCTCCCATCACCTGAGGGCAGTGATGCCCCCTCCAAAAAAACCAAAGATATAATACTTCTATGTGTTTTCTTGATTTTTTCCCCCCTGCATCACTGCCCTGGTGGGAGTAGGAAACCCAGTCTTGCTCCTGAAGAGCTGCTGCTGGATTTGAACTGCCAACCCTATGGGCTGCAGTTCCACACACAACCACTGTGCCACCAGGGCTCAACTGCTTTTCCTGATTTTAAACAATACAGTATGCCTCCTTTCTGTGAAAAACCTCTGTACAGTCCATATACGGGTTCCACAGTACACAGTTGTTCTGGAATTTTCACCCTTTTACAAGGCAATTGATAAATTGTTATAATCCACACAGTAGAATGTCTATAGCTAGTAAAACACAGATAAACAGTTCCTTGATATTTTTTGTTTTCAGCTAAGTTCCATTTGATATTAGCTATAATATTCCTCATCTGTCCTGTTCTGAATCTGGTTTGAATTTCTGTCAGATTCTGGTTGGTGTACTGTTGCAACTATTTTTGAGTTATCTTTAGCAAAATTTTACTTGTGTGTGATATTTAAGGTTTGGCAATTTCCACATTCTGTTGGATTATACTTCTTTGGAAAGGGCATTAAAAAGAATTTCTTCCAATAAGTTGGCTAGTTAACTGTGTTCTAAATTTCTTGGCAAAGATGAGTGAGGGTTTCCAGAATGGTATCTGCTTTTTGAAACATCTCGGTTGGTGTTCTTTCAATTCCTGAAGGCTTGTTTTTTCCTATGCTTTAGATCTGCATTGACTTTTTCTTTTAATACCTTTAGTTCTTGACCATGTCTGACTTCACAAAATGCTAAAGACAGCTGCTGTTGCAATGGTCTGTGACAATTCTACTTTGTCACATGGGGTTGCTGTGAATTCAAATTGTCATGAGTGTACCTAATAACAAGAAAGCAGTGACACACAAAGGCAGAAATCCGAATGGCCAATAGACACATCTGAAAATGTTTCCTATTATTAGTCATAAGAGAAATGCAAACCAAAACAACCATGAGATAACACCTAACACCCTCAGGAATAGCTTAATTCAAAAAAATCAGAAAGCAACAAGTGTTGGAGAGGCTGTGGGGAGATAGGAACTCTTATCCACTGCTGGTGGACCTGTAGGTATATATAGTCACTATGGAAATCAATTTGGAGATATCTAAAACAGATGGAAATTGAGATACCAGCAATCCCTTACTGGGCATATACCCAGAAGAGGCAAGCAACAAACCATGGCCAGACATTTGTGCTCCAATGTTCACCGCACAGTTCACAATTGCAGGGAGTTAGAAGCAGCCCAAATTTCCATCAACTGATGAATGGATTAAAAAACTGGGCCAGGAACATAAATACAATGGAGTACTATGCATTGCTGAAAAGCAGTGATGAACACATGAAGTACATCACTGCATTGGAAGAACTGGAGGAAATCATGCTAAGTGAAGTTAGCCAAGTGCAAAAGGACAACTTGAGTCCACCGAGTTAAACTTAATTTTAAAAATGCAAAAGGGGCATCGGAAAAAAGCTACTGTATACAGAAATTCCTGGGGGGAGGCCCAGTTAGTATGGCAGGGGCCAGACCAAATCTAGGGTTACATATGGTAGCCAACTGGGGTGGGGGGACAGTGGGGCAGATGGTGATGTTTAGAGAGGTAATGGGGGACAGTGAGGCAGATGGTGATGTGTAGAGAGGTAATGGGGGACAGTGAGGCAGATGATGATGTGTAGAGAGGTAATGGGGTACTAACCCATTGTTTATATTGTTTATATCTCCACAGGGAAAGAGGACCAAACTTAAACCTGGTGTTCCAGGATGTGAATGCAGCATGATGGCATGGAGCGGGGAGCCAGTGGAGGGGTCTGAGCCCAATCCCAACTATGGGGGCAGTCGCCTTTCCCCCCCATGGGTGTTTGCTTTGAAGGTCAGCACTGAAGCTGTAGCTTGGGGAGTGGGACATGCCTGACCAGAGCACATGGGAACAAATGAAGGTGGGGGGAGAGGAGAATGGAGTACATCCTGGCTCACTGAAACTTCAGGACGATATTCCCTCTCAGACAGCTGATGCATGGAGAGGATCATATGGCCGGCCCCACTATGAAATATGACTTCCCATGCTAACCCAAGGCCCTTTGGGACAATAATGGAGAAACAGGGCCAGGATTATACCCCATCTGACCCAGCCACACCATGGCAAAACACTAAGGGTGTGCAACAGAGCATGGAATTCCTGATGGAGTGCCAAGGATATATTTTGGAGGCAGGGTGAGACACCCCGTCAGACTCAACTGTGGCACATTCCTGGAGGTCAACGAACAGACCTTGAACTATTTGCATGTTTTTATTTTGCTATTATTTTTATTTGTTTTAACATTGGGGCTTTTTATTGTTGTTGTCATTGCTTTATTTTTTGGGTTGCTCCATCTTAGGATGCCTTTTTTTTTGTGTGCACATATTGTTATCTCTGCAGGTCTATCTAGATAAGATAGGTTGGATGAACTGTCTGGAGGCAAAAATGATGTGACTGATGATTCCTGGGAAGGGAAGGGATGGGAGATGGGGAGAAGGGAGAAAGGAGGTGATGCTGATCAGTCCAGGAATAAGGGAACAACAAGTGATTCAAAATTAGTGGTGGGTGTGAGAAGTCTGATAGGGATTGATCAAGAGTAATGTAACAGAGAGAATATACTGAAACCAAAATGGAGGCTAAGCATGATAGTGGGAAAAGAGGAAAGTAAAAGTAAATAGAGGAAAGAGCTGGGGGATATGGGGCATTTATAGAGGTCTAAATTCAGGCATGTACATAGGTGAATATATTTATATATGACGATGGGGAAATAGATCAACGAGCATATACTTATAGGTTTAGTACAGCAGATGGGCAATGGACCTCCACTCAAGTGCTTCCTCAGTGCAAGAACATTTTGTTCTATCAAATTGGCCTTCCATGATGCTCACCTTCCTGACACGATCACGAAAGACAAATGTAGGCATGAGCAAATATGGTGAAGAAAGCTGATGGTGCCCGGCTATCAAAAGATGTGATGTCTGGAGTCTTAAAGGCTTGAAAGTAAATAAGCAGCCATCTAGCTCAGAAGCAACAAAACTCATATGGAAGGGGCACACCAGCTTGTGGGACCAAGAGGTGTCAAAGAGGTCAGTTATCATGCTTTAAGAACTAAAAATCATAACATTGCATGCTCACCTTCCTGATATGATCGCGGATGACAAATGTGTGCATAAGCAAATGTAGTGAAGTAAAGCTGATGGTGTCTAGCTATCAAAAGATACAGTGTCTTGGGTCTTAAAGGCTTGAAAATAAACAAGCAACCATCTAGCGCAGAAGAAATGAAGCCCCCATGGAAGAATCATACCAGCCTGTGTGATCGTGAGGTGTCAAAGGGATATGATATCAGGCATCAAAGAACTAAAAATTATATCATTATGAATGAGGGGGAGTACAGATTGCGGACCCAAGGACTATCAATAAGTGAAGCGACATCCACTTACAGAGGGGTAGTAGGGAGGAGATGAGCCAGTCAAGGTGCAGTGTAGTAACAATGAAATATGCAACTTTCCTCTGGTTCTCAAATGCTTCCTCCTATCCACTATCATGACCCCAATTCTACCTGAGAATCCAGCTTGACCAGGGGATATACACTGGAGCCAGAAACATGGGGAATTTAGGATAAGTGATTCCTTTAGGACCAGTGATGGGAGTGGTGATACCGGGAGGGTGAGGAAGGTTGGAGTAGAAAGGGGGAACCAATTGCAGGGATCTACATATAACCTCCTCCCTGGGGTACAGACAACAGGGAAGTGGGTGAAGGGACACATTGGAGAGTGTATGATATGAAAAATAATAACGATTTATAAATTATTAAGGGTTCATGAGGGAGGGGAAATAGGGTGGGAGGGGAGATATGGGGAGCTGGTACTGGGGGGCCTAAGTGGAGGGAGGATGTTTTGAGAGTGATGATGGCAACAAGTGTGCAAATGTGGTCTGCATACAATTGACCTATGTATTGATCCTGATGGGAGTTGTACGAGCCTCCAATAAAATGATTTATTAAAAACAAAGGAAGGGGAAAGAGGAGCTTATACCAAGGGCTCAAGGAGAAAATATTTGGAAATGAAGATGGCAACATGTGTACAAATGTGTTTGATATAAATGATGTGTGGAATGTTATAAGAGCTGTAAGAGTCTCCAATAAAATCATTGGGGAAAAAAAAGAGAGTAGTGACACAGACACTGGTGCCTGCAGTAGGATTGTTGACAATAAGATAATATCCAGAGGGAGTTGGGGAAAGACCAGGGAAAATGGCTGATATCAGGAAGAAGCAAGATGACTCATAAATGCATACACGAGGTGCTTCCCACGTATTCCCAGAATCATTTGGGGAACAATCGAGAGAAAGAAGAGACTTTAAATTTAGAGCCAATTGCCATCAAGTCTATTTGCCTCCAGGCAATAATCTCATGTGTGTGGGAATAGAACTGCTTCATAGGGTTTTCAGCGGTTGGTATTTTAGCATTAGATTATGATGCTCTTCTCTTTAGACACCTGTGAGTATACTTGGACTTCAGCCGTTCAGTTTTCAGCCAAGCAATCACATTAACTCCCTATACCACCCAGAGACTACAGAAAATCTGAGATGGGGTGTTAAAGGAGAGATATGCTATTTTGTTTTCAGACTATTACTGTGATGCTGATTTTAGAAAGTGTTTGGTCTTTTCTTTTTTAACCAAGGCAGTTTGGGGTTTAAAGAAATAGAGAAATCATTAGTTCAATTCTCTTTAGTTCTTTATATTGATCTAGGACTGTTAAGATAGCTACTGAAAATGCATTTACCTCAAAATGATCTCAATAATGAAATAAACATAATACAATATATGTAAGTTGACACAACAATCTAGTGCATTATTTCCTGTCATTTCTTAAGCACATTTTAAGCTTTGTAATATCCATTGTTTGTATAGACAAACCTATTTCTTACTCCTTGGCACGCTGATGGCTCTTTGGCATTCTTCCCAGCTCTTTCTTTCCAGGTGAGATTGGAATAGGTCTCCTGCTATAACAATGAAAAAAAAAATCCACCTTCAGAATCTAAATTATATCCTTCCTGGATATGTTTGAGTTCCAAGTAAAATCTCTATCTAGCCAAATTAGATAGTGAATATGAAGTTTATATGGTTTCTTGAGGGCTGGGCTCACTGTAGGGTAATAATTATGAACCAAAAGCACTGCAACCAAATGCTTTCAATAAAATTCTACCTTGGCCACGTTGGAGCTACATAATCAATTTACAAAGTTTTTTTGGGGGGGCATCACTGCCTCTGGTGGTCGTGGGCGCTACCCAGTGCTGCTCCTGAAAGCCGCCGCTGGGTTTGAACCACCAAGCCTGCAGGCCGCAGTCCCGCACTCAACCACTTATGCCACCGGGGCTCAGCCCATCAATTTACAAAGTTACTCACTGCATTTTACTTTAGTTTCCCATCTTTCAAATCAATAAATTAACAAGATTGTTCAAGTATTGAGTGAATTTATATGTGCTTGTTCAGTGTCTGTCTGATGCTCATGATCATATATTTGTTTCATATTCAATAAATGTTATATCTTTTAAATTTTATTTTAATTATTTTATTGGGGTCTCTTGCAACTCTTATCACAATCCATCCATCCATCCATTGTGTCAAGCACATTTGTACATATGTTGCCCCCATCACTTTCAGCACATTTTCTTTCTGCTTGAGCCCTTGGTATCAGCTCATTTTTCACCATCCCCTCCTCTCCCTCCCTCGTGAACTCTTGATAATTTATAACCGACTTTTTCATGTCTTACACTGATCTCTGTCTCCCCCACCCCCCTTTTTTTCCTGTTGTTAGTACCTCTGGAAGGGGGTTATATATTGAGCATTGTGATTTATCCCCCTACCTTCCCCTTCCCCTTCCCCTGCTGGTATCACTATTCTCATTATTGGTTCTTATGGCTTGTGATGAGTAGGCTTGTTATGCCAACATGGCCACAGAAGATAAGTAGGTCTATTGTGACAGCATGGCCAATGAGCACATGGGATGAATTGAAGGGAGGAGATAGAAAGGGCTCAGCCAGTCCCGCGCTTCCTTTCTTGCTCTTGAATCTTCGGACCAGCAGGCTGCCTTGTTCATTCTGTCTCGGCCACCAAGCAACACTACCCGTGGGACAAGCAACACTACCCGTGGGACACCTAATTGTGGACTGTGTAGCTGTGAGTTTTCTTCAAGCCTTGCTTCACTATGTTCCTGAAGTATACATCTCTTGAGCTGGGGACTGTTGGACTCTGTCATCTGGCTGACTGTGGGTGACCTGCTTTGCTGTTTGCTGCTTGTGGCAAGATAGCCTGAATTGCTCTACAGAGGACTACTCAGTGGCCCTCAAGACTCCAAGGACTGCCAGTCTACTAGCTGTCTCATGCAAGTGAGATACACCAAGCTATTTGTACTGCTTTATAGATTAGTTAACTGGCTATTTCTTATCTTATGTATTCTTCTATCTATATAAATAGGTAAAGAGAATTACTAGTGTCCTGGTTTTGTTTCTCTAGAGAACCCTGTTTGACACATGGCTTTATCTGTCCTGGATTCCCTGTGTTGCAAAAACTTATTTGTACTAGTGTACATGCTCTTGTCTAGCCAGATTTTTAAGGTAGAATTGGGGTTATGATAGTGGTGGGAAGGAAGCATTAAAGAACTAGAGGAATGTTGCAGTGCTATACTGCACTCTGTCTTGTCTCTTCCTTGTGACCCTTCTGTGAAGGGATGTCTACTTGTCTACAGATGAGTGCTTTGTCTCCACTCCTCCCTCCCATTCATTCACATCAATATAAGTTTTTGTTCTTGGTTTTGATGCCTGATACCTGATTCCATTGACACCTCATGATCACACAGGCTGGTATGCTTCTACTTTGTGGACTTTGTTGCTACTCAGCTATATGATTGCTTATTTATATTCAAACCTTTAAGACCCCAGACACTATATCTTTTGATAGCTGGGTACCATCAGCTTTCTTCACCACACTTGCTTATGCATCTATTTTTTTCAGTGATTGTGTAAGGAAGGTGAGCATGACAGAATATCAGGCTATTAGAACAAAGTGTTCTTGCATTGAGGGAGCACTTGAGTAGAGACCCAATGTCCATCTGCTAACTTAATATCAAACCTATAAATACATGTACATAGATGTATTTCTCCATCATCATATAGAAATATATTTACATATGTACACACCTGTATTTAGACCTCTATAAGTGCCCATTTGTCTCCTATTTCTTTCCTCTATTTCCTTTTACTTTCCTCTTGTTCTACTATCATGTTCAGCCTTCATTAGACTTTCATTAGTTCCTCTTAGCTGCAATGCACTTGATCAAACCCCACACAATAGAGACGTCTGTGGAGTTGACCTTAAGGCTGGCTGCATGGACCCTCCCCCCGATTCCTCCCTAGAAGCATGCACTACAGAGGATGACACTGAACTAATAGCTCAGGGAGAGAGGTGTGTCTGATCAGAGTCCACAGGAGCAAATGAAGAGGGAAGGAGAGAAAGTGGAACACATCCTGGCCCACTGATCCTCAAGGACGCTATTCCTGCTCAGAACATCTAATGCATAGAGAGGACAATAGGGCCAGTCCCATTATGAGACATGATGTCCCTCACTGACCCATAGTGCTATAGGGGAAAACACTGGAGGCAGTGCGTGCGGAAATTGAATCCAATCTGATCCCACCGCACTGGGATGAAACACAGTGGGATGCAACAGAGCAGCAAGGGGAGCAAAGCAGTGAAGCTTTTGAGGAATACAAATAAAAGACTTTGGGGACAGGGTGTGGCACCCCATCAGATTTGACCAGAAAACTCTCATAAAGGTCAAGAAACAAACCTGGAACTACTTATAGGCTTTTATGTTGTTGTTGTTATGTTTTTGTTCTTATTGTCTTTGCACGCCTTCGAGATATAGTTGGCAGGAAAAATAATCCAGAGCAGAAACAATGTAACCGATGATTTCAGGGGGACACAAGAGAGGAGGGCAGGTCAAAGGAAGGGGTGCCAATAAGGCCAGTGATAAGGGAATACCAAGTGATCTAAAAAGAAATGCTTTTAAAAATATTAATTTTTAAAACTTATTCATTGGCCAAGATTACTTGGACTATTATTGATGATGACCGTGTTTCAGTAAGGGGATAATCCAGGAAGCTCTTCAGATCTAAGAAGCAGGAATTTGTGATATTTTCATGGGAACATTCAACAAATTCCAGGATCTACAACACTTCCTTTCTTTTTGAAATGTCCAAGAGGAAGAAAAAAATGATCTAACTTGAACCAAATGTTCACCTTTAGCTTCACTGGTTAGGATCATTTATCAGAGAAACTGGTGTCTATCTCTGTGGAACCAGTCTCCGAGAAGTTACAATGCATAGCAAGATGGTGGCCAGGTCACCAGTATCTGTTTAAACCACATTCATTTTCTAGGTCTATGTAGCTTATAAAAACAGAAACATATTGTTTCTCAGTCCAAATTAGGCTGAAAAAGTCTAAATCAGAATGCTGGCTGTGCCATGCTTTCTCGGGAATCTCTAGGGGGCTGTTCAGTCTTTCCCAGCTTCTAGTAACTTGTAGATGCGTTCATTGGCTTGTGGATGGTTATTGTAGATTAAGTTATGCCCACTCCAAAATATGTGCTCTAAGTCCTAACCTTTCTACTTATAATAATCACAAATTGGCACCAGTTATTGTTGCTATGATAATGAAGCAGGGTTAATGTGGAGAGTTTCTTGAGGCAATCTCTTTTGAGACATTAAAGAGATTAAACAAGCAAGTTTGAAAGCAGAGATGGGAGAAGCAAGGTGTCAAGCTGAGTGAAGATATTTCAGGGGCAGAATTGTGGACAAGACAAGAAATTTGCTCTAGATCTGAGACAAATAAAATATCCCTCAATATCTAACACCCAGAATTCAGACTTTTAGAGTGGGGTGCTGAGTGGGGACCTAAAATGTGCAAGGAGTTTTGGAACTGGGCAATAAATAGAGTCTGAAGAACTTTAGGGTGACTAATAGTAAAACCCTCTCCCTTGTCTGTTCACTTTAGTGGTTTTGTTTTTACAGTGGTGTCTTGTGTGGTGCTGCGATACTGGAAGTTATGTCACCAGCATCTCAAATACCAGAAGTTTCTAGAAGTCTTCAGCAGAACTTCTAGATTAAGAACAAACCAGGAAGAAAGAAGAGGCACTACACTTGAGAAAGAATAATCACTGAAAACCTTAGGAAGAGAAGCAAAATCTGATATAGCTGAGCCCCTCAGGTTGTGGACCCATTACCACTGAGTCCATTTGGACGCACCTTGCCTCAGACAGAATAGAGAATTGCTCTGTGGTTTTCTGAGACTAACTCTTTACAGGAGCAGAAAGCCTCATTTTTCCTTTCATGGAATGGCTGGTGCTTCTGCACCACCGAGCTTGTGGTTAGTGGTCCAGTGCATCCCACATTATACCACCAGGGTGAAAGGCACTCACATCACAACTGAACAAAAGCTGCCTCCTTAATGTAGACTCAACCTTAATGGTGTGACACTGTTGGTCCTTGCTAAAGACACAACTTGAAAACCCGTATGTAGTATGATTCCATACTCACAAAGGAAAATAGAGGCATATGCAGTATAGACATAAAACTTAAGCACATAACAGCATATTAACAGTGACCACCTTGAAGTACTGAGAGTACAAATAAATTTTATTTTTTTTGTTGATCAGGATTTTTCAATCTTCTCCATGTTTTCCATTCATAATATGAAAGAAATTAGGTATTGGGTAAATTAATGTGATGCTGTGACTTTGTGCTTTCTAGCAGCCAATACAAAGGCAAGGATATACCAGGTTCTGATTCACTCTGCTCATGAGATAAAATCGATACAAGATAAAAGTGGAATTTATCCTTTGGGTCCTCTTAAAGAGGTCACTGGGAACAATATCTGATAGCATCTTTAGAGTAAATACAGTCATCCATTTTATGACACCTTTTTGTGTGTTCCCTTGAAATATGTTGATGAGAGACTGTTAAAAAGCATTCAGGAAATAAAAAAGGAAACCCAAATGTTGCCATCTAATTATCTAATAGCTCATCTGGCTTAATCTCATAGAGATTTTTAAAAAGCTAGACTAGTAGAAGGATTACATATTCTTCAGAATTCTACTGAGGAACAAGGGAGTCAAGGTTATTTTCCCTGATGTGGCAGTCACAGATCTGTGTTGATTCAGCACTGGGAGTGTAGGGGTGGAATCTAGCCTGTCAATCTGGAGATAGCCAATGAGGCATCTGTGAGGGCATGGCTTTCTCCAGAGAATTCTGGGAAGTCTCACAGTATTTCCCAGTTGGAGGAGAGAGACTTGACTCAGTCTCTTGGAGATGGGCTATAGACAAGCAACAAGGCAGCTGATATAGACCCTGAGTCCTGGAGGAGGGAGAGCAGAAGCCCCATGAGCTTACCCTGATGAAACCAGACCTCTAGGGCCAGAGAAGCCATGATGAGACTCTTGCCATTGCTAAGATACTTCTACTGTCACTGGATACGACACCCATGGGGAGACCCCTGCCAGCACCAGGATACTTCTATCTACTGCCACTGGATACACAGGACTGCACCCACTGGCCTGTGATTGTCCTGGTGTCATTGCACATGCTTCTTGAGTTGGAAAGAGACTTTATACACTGGTATCAGGCATTTAGGCTAATATTGGACTTAGGACCTTGGTCTGGACTGGGTTGGGATGCTTTTTCAATGCTCCATTCCTCTTGTACATAAACCTTTCCCTTATATCCATATGTGTGTTTATGAATTTGTTTCTCTTGTCTACCCAGACTGACACACCTGACAAGTATCTAAGGTCTGCAACTTAAACTTGTCTGTGACCCCAATTTTAGCTTTAGCTGAGCAGGATCTGTGGCAGTAAGCACAGATCTGTGATAGTAAGCACAATCTTCATAGTTTATAAAATTAGGAGTCTGACAAGGAACCATGCCTAACTAGGATACTCTAGGCAAAGTCATGTTGGAACCACTCTAGCTCATAAAATGCCCTTGTGGTATAGTGGACTATGTGTTGGCCTGCCAGCCACAAGGCCAGCATTTTGAACACAACAGGGGGCAATAGGAGGCTTTCTGCTCCTGTAAAGATTAATAGACCCAGAAACCTAGAGGGGCAGTTCTACCGCGCTCCATGCAGTAACTATAAATCAGAATTGACGCAATGACAGTGAGGCTATTTTTTAGTAGCTAGTTGACACATGGGCCTAATAGGCTCCAATATTCTCTTCATAGCAGCTGCAACCAAATACTTTCTTCGTAAATAATAAATTCAACTAAAGTCACCATTCCATTAAGAATCTATGGAATATTGATATTCATCAATATAATTTTCTTGGCATAGACTTCAAGACTAAATGACTGTATATGGCCAGTGGTGAGAAGGGTGATACTGGGAGGGTGGAGGGAAGGTGAGGGAGAACGGGGGAACATATTACAAGGGTCTACATATAACATCCTCCCTGGGGGACCAACAGCAGAGAAGTGAATGAAGGGAGACGTCGGGTGGTATAAAATATGACAAAATAATAAGAATTTATAAATTATCAAGGGTTCATGGAGGAGGAAGGGAAAATGAGGAGTAGATACCAGGTGCTCAAGCAGGAAGCAAGCGTTCTGAGAATGATGAGGGAAACAATTGTACAAAAGTGTGTGGATTGTGATAAGAATTGTATGAACCCCCAATAAAATGATTTAATTTAAAAAAGATATGCATGCTAAGGCAATCGGAGTCCTTAAATGACATTATTTTAGATTGATTAAATAATGGATAGAGCCTTGCAAGCACAGTGGGTTCAGTGTTGGGCTGCTCACTGAAAGGTTGGTGGTTTGAGGTCACAGCTGAGGCAGTCCACTTTTGTGAGGATTTCCAGCCTCGGAAAGTCCATGGAGCCATTCTTCTCTGGCCTACAGTGCCATCATGAGTCAGACTAGATGCAATGGCAGTGGGTGAGATAAGAGAGGATATCTTCAATAAAAAATGTGCTGCATCAAAATTATTTATCTGTGACCTTTTTGGTAGTGATTCAATGGTTAGTCAGCAGGAATAAAGACAATTCTCAGTTTCTCACTGTGGCAGTCATGTGCTTATGTCAATTTTATGATGTAAATATAGGGGTGGAGTCTAGCCTGTTAATCTGGAGATAGCATTGAGTAGCCAATGAGGCCTCTATGTGGGCATGGCTTTCTCCTGAGACTTCTGGGAAATCTCCCGATATTTCCCTTGTGAAGATGAGAAGCTATCTTCCCCAGTAGTTGGGAGTTGATTATCAGAGGTGATGAGTCACGGAAAAGACAAGATGGCAGCGTCCAAGAAGCTGGAGGAGCCGGCGGAGAGACTATGTGGCTTTGCCCTGATGGAGCCGGACCTCTGAAGCTGTAGCGTCATGCTGTTGATGGACCCTGAGCTCTGGAAGCGAGGAGCCATGGGGAGACCCCTGACGGTGATGGAATTCTGCACCTACTGACCTGTGACTTTTTGAGTCGGAGGGAGACTTTGTAGACTGATTTCGGGCATATGGGATAATGTCGGACTTATGACTTTGTCTTGCACTGGATTGAGATGCCTTCTTAGTGTCACATTCCTTTTGTATTTAAACCCTTTCCTTATAGCCATATGCATGTCTATGAAATTTGTTCCTCGAGTCTACCCGGACTAACACACTCACAATACCACCACACTGTCCTGGTAGTACAGTGGTTATGTGTCAGAGTCCATCTGCAAGGTTGGCAGCTTGAAGCCACCAACTCTGGGGGAGGAAGATGGGGATTTCTTTTTTTCTTGTGAAACATCTATCCTTGTTTTTATTTTTAAGCCATTTTATTAGGACATAATCCAGACATCATACCATTGAATACTTCAGTCTATCCAGAACTGTAACCTCCCTTCCCCACCCCAGGACACACATCTCCACTCTGCTCCCCTCCCCTCCCCTCTAGGAGCCCTTCATCTAGTTAAGATCTCTATGGATTCACCTATCCTGGTTTTCATGCTAATCTTTGTCTTGTTTCAATGTTAGTATGTGTGCTGTCGAAGCAAACACATGCCGTGGCAAGCAGTCAAAAAAACTACAACAACAACAACAACAACGAAATCCAACAGAGATAAGCCCTAGTTTGAAACAAAACAAAATCCCCAGAAACTATTAAAAACCAGATCAAACTCAAAGTCTGACAAGCCGGAGAACAATTGGTGAGGTTTTAACCTTTCAAGTCAGATTTTTCATTTTCATCTATTACAATCTCTGTCTGATATTCTTATCCCTCGATTATGGTCAGAGGGAAATCATTATGTGTAGATTCTTCTATGTGTAGATCCTGCAAATGTATTTTGGGCTTCCACTATGCTGCATAGCTTTCTGCAAACCAGACTTTCACAATTAAACTCTGAAAGCATTCTCTCCTTCGAATTGGATTGCATTATTTACAGTCATTGAATCACATATTCCAGTGTGCTTCTTCCATGTGAGTTTAGTGGATCTCTCAGTTAGATGGCTGCTTGTTTTGGAAAACAAACCTTAAGATGTCAGATGCTATTCTGATAGAAGGAGCTCCTGATATCTCAGTAACCAAGTGGTGCTTGGTTGATGGTATGCAGAGGAAAGGCTCTCTGCTGTACTCACTATGGAAATGCCAGAGAATGTGTTTCCCCTCTTTCAGTTTCTACCATTCAACAGAGGATATTCTGTGTTTTTCCTAATCTTAAACTATTCCTCACCTCCACAAAAGCTGCAGCAGAAGGGACAGTGGATATTGCCCATGGTCAATGGAATCTAAGGAGTCAAATAGGGCATCGTCCTTCAGGAGAGGCTTTTCTTGGACCTTTTCTTGATATGTCTGTCCTCAGTGCTTATCAATTAAGTTTAGTAACCATGCCTCTTGCAAATATTAAAAAGCAATAAGCAAGAAACTTACAGAATTGACTGATCACATGAATCACAAAAATGCTTGAAAACTCAACGAGTTTCTCTGTGATTGTTATGGCTGCAATGCTCATATACTGGGGTGTGTGACCAATCCAGATGTGGGTGAGGCAGTCAGTCCCATGTCAACCAGAGGCCCATAAGTGCCAGCAGGGGAGTTGCATACTGTGGCAGTCATATGCTTATGTTAATTTTATGATTGAAATGTAGGGGTGGAGTCTAGTTAGCTTCTTAATCTGGAGATAGCCATTGAGTAGCCAGTGAGGCCTCTATGTAGGCATGGCTTTCTCCTGAGACTTCTGGGAAATCTAGCAATATTTCCCTCATGAAGATGAGAAGCTATCTTCCCCAGTTGTTGGGAGTTAATCTCAGAGATGATGAATCATGGATAAGACAAGATGGCAGCGTCTGAGGAGCCAGAGAAGCCACATGGCTTTGCCTTGATGGAGCCAGACCTCTGAAGCTGGAGAGGTCAGGTGAAGATTCCTGCCAGCGATGAGTTGCTTCTGCCACCACTGGATGCTGTTGATGGACCCTGAGCCTTGGAAGCGAGGAGACATGGGGAGACCCCTGCAAGCACCGGGATTCTGCACCCACTGACCTGTGACTTCGTGAGTCAGAAAGAGACATTTATAGACTGGTATCAGGCATATGGGATAATATTGGACTTATGACTTTGAACTGGACTGGGTTGGGATGCTTTCTCAGTGTTCCATTCCTTTTGTATCAAAACCATTCTTTTATATCCATATGCGTGGCTATGAAATTTGTTCTTCTAGTCTACCCGGACTAACACACATACTTTGGGTCAATTACACTTAAACACATATCCATGGGAGAGTGAAATCTGGCAGATATACCTCTGAATTAGAACCATATAGATGCGAGCTCTGGCAGCACAGTACTCAAGCGCTCAGGTGCTGACCAGGAAGCGCTGGTAGTTTGAACCCCTGAGTTGCTCTGAGGGAGAACTAGGTGGCAATGTGGCCATCTCTTTGCATAAAGATTGCATTCTTGGAAAGCCCAGGGGGCACTTCTGTGTTAGCCTATTGGGTCAGCATGAGTGGAATCAACATGACAGCAGAGTTTTAAAAAGTATCTTGGTTTCAACTACGTGCATATGATAGATAAGATTCCCATGATACCACCTACTGAGAGGCACTTAGATGACTGTAACATCCTACTAATTGTTCTTCTTGTTCTTTGTCTTGTTCTCTTACAATCGAGCTTCTGCACAAAGCCTGAGGGATTATTTGAAAATGCAAGCCCTGATTATCTTTCAGTGGCTTGCCATTGTTTGTTAGCTTAAAGTATGCATCTGTACTTCCTCGCATGTCTTGAAAAGCCTAGCTTGGCCTGGCTTCTGCTTATAGCTCAACAGTACTTCTTAGTTTAGGTTTCCCCCCAGCCCCCAACACACACACACACTCATCCCCAAGCTTTGACCATGATGCTTTGAAACAACACTGCCTCACGCCTTGGCCTGGTTGTGAGGGAATTTTCTATCCATAGAGAGAGTTTTCTACCAACCTATATCATCCAGCTTATTTTTCTGTCTGTCTCCATAACAGTCTTAATCAGAATTTCTAGAAGACAATGTTGGGAATCTTTCCCATGACTCCTGTACTACCACCAAAGTTCCCTGTCCACTTAGGACTACTGCTACAGCTATGCTCCTGAGGACAAGTGCCAAGTCAACTTTTTTTTAAAAGTTAGGTTACCAACATCGCTGGTAATCCTCTGCATTTTCAGTGACTGATATATAATACCAGTAACTTATTGATGACTGTAGGAAGCACAGAGAAGGCAAGTTGTAGTTCCTGGCGGTAGGAGTTAATGAAGATACATGTATGTCAGGTAATATCATATTGAATAGGATAGGAAAACAGTGCTCCAGGAATTCACAGACTATAGGAAATACAATTGTGAGTATTGAAAAAGGCTTTGTGTTTTTCAAACTTTGTGAAAAACAAAGTATTTTGCATGGAGAAAAAAAAATTGTATTTGTGAGCATTACAAAGACCAAGAGCTAGGGCAAGCAGCCCTGCTTGGAAAGAAAGGGTGCAGATCAGTTGGACTGAGATGTAGGGAGGGTGAAAGAGTTATCAGAGAATGTGTTGGAAAGGCAGAACATGCCAAGTTGTGGGTGCCAAGAATGCCTGCTCACAGAGAACGTGGACCACAGTGTTTTTGTGACATGTTAATATGCTACCTTTAAAAGCTTAAACCATCATGAGGAGATAAAAGAATGTGATCTTTCTTCCTTCTCCTCCTTCTTTCTATTGTGTCCTTCACTGTCAGGAATACTTGCTTGTATAAGTGCTGGTCTTCTTATTTTAATAGTTGGTTTTATAAAAGGAATGTTTATGGAATTGAGGGAAGACATAAAATTTTACGTTTCTGCAGGAATTATGCCTTGTGTATTTGCTCTCAGTGTATTTTGAACATAACTCTGTGAAATTCTCTCTCTAGAGAAAGGATACCACTAAATAGAATAGTAAAATGATACACCATTGTTGAATAATGAGGTGAGCGTAGTTAGAAACTTGGGGGTGCTGACTTAGACAGTCCTTGTCAGTAGATTTATGGCCACTGAGGTTGCCTCTCTTTTTCTACCCCGGCCAGCTTTTTATTTAGACATGCTATGTGAGTTTGAAGCGCTCATCTGACGACAGATGCAAGGTGGGGAGTTTTGGATAACAGCCAGAGAAAAGCAATAAAAATGATTAATAGCTTGGAAAGTAAGACCTCAGAGGGATGCTTAAAGAAGTTGAGAATCTTAATCAATAGCAAAAGAATGGCTTAACTGTCTTGAATCCCTGCCTGCGTGCTATTTTCTTTCTCACCTTCACAGAGAACACAGAAAGTAGTGGTTTTAGCTTTCAACATGAAAAGTCCTATTAAGCCAAGCAAGGCAAAAAAGATACATGCACCAACATAAATATTGGCTCAATATAACATGTGTAGATAGAAAGTATGGCTTCTTCATTTAGAACAGTGTAGGTAAGTGTCTGCAGCGTTTAGCAGAGGGCTCTGTGAAGGCCTTCTACTTTCCCAACCTTTTTGTTATTGTTCTTTAGTAATATAAATCTCTTAGACAGGTGTGTGTGTGTGTGTGTGTGTGTGTGTGTGTGTGTGACAATTTGGATTCTCCAGAAGGTGACATTGAAGCAGAGCTCGATGTGCAAAGTATTTATTGCAGAGTAAATCTTTGGAGGGAAAAGGAAGGAACCAGCAACGGGCAAGGGGAGATGTCAGTGCCTGGCGCCAATCTGACAAAGCCTCAGCCAGCCCAGGGGGGTACTCCCGAGCACAGCCTGCCCAGGAAAGGAGTCCCACGTCTCAGATATGGCTGACATGCCTCAGCCGCTGACTCTAGGCTGTGGGAGGAGAGCCTGCTTTGGCTTCCACGGCCTTGCTCAGCTACTGGCCAGGAGCCACATGGGTTGGAAAGCTGAAGCACACCCTGAAGGACGAACAGCTGGAGAGCATCAGCTACCTGCATGTCCCACAGCTGGATAGTGCGTTCTTGCTCGTGGGAGGAGCGGAGGGGCACATCTCTGTGTCTGCCCATTATGAATAACCACTTCTCTTTAATTGTCATTTAAATTCATAATAGCAGGCCTTTTATGTGTAAATCTAATTTATACACTGCTACTGGAAATTCCACCAGCAAACCCCTCCCCCCCCCATACACACACCATTTTAAAAAAATGCTTAGTTTTATAAAGTAGCCACACACACCTACGTAAATTTACTCAGTTTTACCTATTGAAAGACAGTCACCTGACAGGAACAATCACACATTCACTGCCCTTGAGCTGGTTCCAATTCATGGGACCCTACAGGACAGAGTCGAACCGCTCCCTGGGGTTCCTGAGGCTGTCAGGAGATCAGAACACAAGCTGACTGACCCATTCTTCTCGCGAGGAGTAACTGGTCGACTTGATCCATCTGGCTTGTTAGTCAGCAGCCCAACACTTAACCCACGGTGCCCGTAGACCCTTTCTCAAAACACTAAAACAAACAAGCATGCAAACACACCCCCTGCCATTGAGCCGATTTCGGTTACATGCTGGGCTCCTAACCGTAATATAGGCAGCTCGAAACTACTAGCTACCTCTTAGGATAAAAATAATGTTTTCTGTTCCCTTAAGGATATACGAACCAAAAATAAGGGTCGCTATCTCTGAAGGTTACAGAGGGCAGTTCTACCCTTTCCTAGAGATTCCTTATGAGACCTAGTCATAGAGATTCAATCTTTGAATTCTTTTAAGAAATACAAATACAAATACAATTCTTTGTATTCTTTTAAGAATGATCTAAATATGGGATCAAACGGCAACAGCCCATCAAAAGATTAGCTAGGAAACTCAAGGGACAGTGAATAAGAGAGAAACAATTCTGAAAAAGAGATTGATTGCACAACTTGAAGAATTTAATCAGTGTGACTGATTGTACTTATAGAAATTGTACTTATAGAAATTGTACTTATAGAAATACATATATGTGTATATGTGACTATATATATAACTGTTTAACAACATTGACAGAAATAAAATAAATTATTTTTAAAAGTCAGGCAAATGCCCACTTAGTCGTAAGCTTATGACAATTTCTTAAGGTATCATAATTCAAGTTTTTAGTTGAGGAAGTTGTAAGTATATTCTGTTCACCCTGTTCTCAGATTTTACAATTAGTAAATTAGTAAATTAGCATCACAGCACTGTGATGCTAGATATTCTGTTTTCCTCAGCACATGTTTGCATCTTACCAGAATAGATACAAAATTATAAACAGGGATATAATTGCACATCTTGTATTTTTTTAAACATAATTCAATTCTTATGTTTTCTGGTCCAGATTCTAGGGATGTTTGATATTGTCTTGGTTGCATTAAAAATTATAAATTTGGCATGCATTCAACAGCCTGGAAATAACTTTGAACTTGATTCTTTGTAATGCTTGAGTAATTTTAGACTTCATATGTTTAAAAGTTAATGTACTACACTTGCTGGGTGATGTCACCTTTTCACAGAACCTTGAGATTTATAGATTTCCTTTATACTTCTGGCTTTATACATCTTTTAGTAATCTATTTAAAAATAAAATAATGCCATAGTCAAAATATGAAGTGCAGTTTGACATCTACTCTAAGCAATTTCTGAATACAAAATACAACTACTACTGCTTGTGTCTTTTTCAATATGCCAGAATATAGATATGCCAGAATATAGATAGTAAGGCTCTCAATAGTAATAGTTCCCTAATTTTTTAATTTATGAAGTTGATTTCTCTCTTTTACTAGATGCCATCAATCCTATTCATTGTCAACATCTATCACCAACGCTTGAAAAAATGACATTGCATCTTGCTCAGATGTTTATTGAGGAGTGTTTAAAATAGAATTAGGTCTCCACAAAATATTTGTCAATTTGGCTAGGCCATGATTCTCAGTTTGTATGATTCTGCTCCCTTTTGTGATCTGTTATAATTATCTTCTATGCTGTAAATCCTAACCTCCAAAATGTTAATGAGGCCATGTGGTAGTTCAAAAATCTGTCGTCAACTTGAGACTCTTAAGAGTGAAGGAGTGGAGCTTAGCCTGTCAATCAGGTCACAGCTTGATGACTTCATTTTGGGGTGCTCAAGAGATAAGTAGCTCTGGAGGTAAGAGCTGGAGGTGAGACACACACACTCTCTCAGCAAGATTTTCCTGTTGACAAGATACATGGAGCTACACTCACTTCCAGGGACTGGACAAGCTAACCGGAGGCACTTACCAGCATGGAGATGCTTCTACCACCACTGGGTCCACAAGACTTTCCACCCACTGGCCCATGATCTTTCCTCCTGTATGTGGCATCATTATATGTGCTGCATGAGTCTGAAGAAGAATGTATAGACTGGTAATGGACCTATAGGTTAATATCGGATTTATGAACTTAATCTGGGTCTATTTTCTTAATGTACAATTACTATGCTATAAAGTTCTCTATTACACACATATGAGTGTCTCTCTGAATTTGTTTCTCTAGTCAGCCCACACTAACACAGGCAGGATCATTGGCAGCTAGGTTAGTGAGCCAGAATACGTTCTTCGGGGTTAGAGACTTCTTGCATTCATTTCCTCTCTGATGTGAAAGGAATGAAACAGGTGAGCTGAGATAAAAGGGACCCAACTACTACAAGAAAGATGAGTCTATTCTTTGCAGTTGGACTTTCTATACTGAAGCGCTCCTAGTCCCTGGGGAAGAATGATGTCAAGAGACCTGGAGCTATTCAAGAAATTCCAGGCTCAAGGAGAGTGATAGGAGAAAAGGATCCAGAGCCCGCAGAAAAGGAAAGTCTCCCTCTAGAGCTGGGACCTTGAAATAGGTCTTCCAGCCTCCTAAACATTGAAAGAAGACATTTCTGTTTATTAAATACTATAGATTAATGCTACACCAACATTAGAAACCAATGATAACGAGTACATTCAAAACCAGGGCAGATCTTAATCAATGTTGGCTTTGATAATTCAGATTCCAAAAGAATTAAACTTAGATCAATTAAGCTTTCTTTCTTAAATAAAATAGTCATGTGAAGATGTTGGGAGCAGAAGAATATTTAACCACATAAAGGTACAAACTTTTCTAAAGAAATTTAACATGATTAGTTGGTTTAATAATGATACTACTCAGTAGTCCTCTTTTGGATTAAAATGAAGAGATCATCACACACCTACCCAGTGAAATGACAGTTTATGACATGCTGATTTCTATCTAACTTGTCCCTGATAGAGTTCCTCAAACCACTGTACTATGTTCCTACAGTCAATGAGACCTAGAGATGAAGCCTAAGCCACATTTTGGTATGTCACCTTAGCTACCAAGCTACCATGAATGTCATCTTTTCTGACACTCCTTTTTGTTTATCCTGGAAATCCTAAATTGCAAAGGCTAACCATCTTTGTTAGCCCAGGTAGACTAGAGAAATTGATTCATAAACATTCATGTGTGTATAAGAAAGAGTTTTATGAGTCATTGTATATCAGAGGAAGCCAGCCCCTGATACAAACATTATGGATTTGATAGGTGCAGCATTTTTTTGGGAGGGGGGCATCATTGCCCCCTGGTGGTCCTGGGAGCTACCCAGCCTTGTTCCTGGAGAGCTGCTGTTGGATTTGAACTGCCAAACCCATGGGCCACAGTCCCACACTGAACTACTATGCCATCGGGGCTCAGCCCCAATTATCGTTTTTTTTCAAGTATGTGTGTTAGAGAATATTTTAAAGGTATATGCATAGGAACAGAATTAGTAGACCTTGGGTAGTACTCATCTTTAAAATTATTGAATATTGGCAAATTATGTTCTGAAGGAATTGCTCCATTACTAGTAATAAATTGTCCCAAGTATACCAGTTGTAACAGGGATTCCCCTTTATTACTGGAAACTACTACATATTTTAAAACTTGGCCAATTCGATAAGCGTGAAATGGTATCTATCTCATTGTTTACATTTTATTTTTCCCCATTACTATGACAATGAAAAGTTTTTTTCACAGATTTAGTTTTCAATGAATTTTTTATCCCAGAAAAATATCCCTAACCTATTTTTCAGTTAGGTTACTGACTTCTGTAAACTCTTCCCACTATGAGAAGGAATTCCTGGAGATAGAGAATATTGGTGTTGGGCAGTTGGACACTGTCTACAGGTGCATTAAGACGCTGGATGGATGTGTCTCCGTGATAAAGCGTTCAACGAGACCTTTTATAGGAGCGACAGAGAAGGGCTTGGCACTGGAGGAAGTGTATGTGTGTGCAGGGCTTGGGCAGCACCCCTACATGGTGCGCTACCACTCCGCATGGGCAGAAGAAAACCACATGGACATCCCGAACGAGTACTGCAATGGGGGGAGCTTGCTGGTCGCCATCTCTGCAAATACCAAGGCCAGCTACCACTTCCAAGAACCGGAACTCAAGGTCGTCGTCCTGCACGTTTCCCTGCGACTCAAGAACATCCACGGTTCCGGCATAGTACACCTGGACACCAAACCGAGGAACATCTTCATTTGTCAGAGGATGCAAGGGGACCCCCCGGTGGCCCCAGAAGAGGCTGAACCAGGTGGATGGGCTCCTCTCTGCCAATGTGATCTATAACACTGGTGACCTGGGTCATGTGACATCGATCAACAAACCCAAGATGGAAGAAGGTGATAGTCGCGTCCTGGCTGAAAAGGTTTTGCAAGAGGATTACCAGCACCTTCCCAAAGCGAACATATTTGCCTTGGGACTGAAGATCGCTGTGGCTGCGGGAGCTGAGGCGTTATCCCTAATGGCCCTGCCTGGCACCACATCCTTGGAGAGTCCCTGCCCCACATTCCCCAGAGGCTCTCTGAAGACTTCCACCATCTGCTCCAGAATATGACCCACCCTTTCTTACGTTTAAGAGGAAAAAAACACAAGGTTTAAAAATTGGGGATAACTTAGCTTGTCCGTTTTGTAGCAGTTAGTGCAGTTGTGTGCCATGCACTTGACACATACGATTGCATCTGATCGGCTACACTGCCTATCAATTAAGCTAAGTGATTGATAGATTTACATCTATTTTTTTAATCCAAATGCAATCTACACACACTACATTTGTGACCACCTAGCAGATTGCAATCAATGTATCGAGCACCCCTCTTCTAGTGTGTTTAACGCTGTGCTTCACATTTTGGCTTTTGATCTTCCTGGAATATTTGCAAAATATGTACAGTATAAAGTGGATGATAGTATTTTATTCACAATATAGGTTTCTTATGTTCCCATCGTTATTCATTGATTATAGAACCCTGTCACCAGTTGAAGGAAATGATGCAGCTTTCTGCCCCTCAGAAGGCGCTGTGACTGGACATGCATGCGCAGGACCAGTACCCCTCTGTCCTATGAGATGCTGTGAGTGGGAACTGACATGATGGCGGTGAGGCAACGAGTCCATTGTTTCTCCTTTTCTTTGTAATCACACCTCTGTCTTAATCCTCTCAGACATTCACGTTTGATGCTTCTACTTCCATTTCACTCATCTGGAAGTCTATTTTTGAGTCACTATCACATTTTCATGACACAGACTTTATAATCAGGCTTGCTCTTTGATAGGTCAGTGTTTGACAGATGTCCTTAAGTAACGTACTGCCTTGATCTCACCAACACTTGCGACCTTGGCATAATTGACATTTAGTGGTGGCTAATTCTTAGTGGAATTCTGGTGATGCTGTGTGTTGGGCCTCAGACTGCTCACTGCAAGGTAGACAGTTCTGCTGGAGAAAGATGAGGCAGTCTGCTTTCATAAAGATTTAGAGTGTCAAAAGCCTTATAGAGTATTGCAATGAGCCAGAGTTGACTGACTGTCAGTGGGGGAGTTCGTGGTTGGAGGATTGTCCTATGGCAGTTAGAAGATCGGCCAGGTTGGCCGTTAGAGACCCTCAGGTGCTGTTCAGGAGAAAGACTGGGCTTTCTAATTATGAAAAGCTCAACTGTGCCTGAAACTTATAGGGAGGGTCTTCTTTGTTCCATAGGGTCTCTATCAGTTGGCATCATACTCAATGGCAGGGAGTTTGTTGTTGTTAATTAAAAAAATGTTAAAAGATAATTTGGGGGGGCTCTTAAAACTCTGAATACCATCCATACATCAATTGTGTTGGATATTTGTACATATGTTGCCACCCTTCTTTTCTACACATTTACTTTTTATTGAGCCCTTGGTGTCAGCTCCTCTTTTTTCCCTGCCTCCACTTATGACCCCATGATAGGTTCTAAATTATTATTCCTTTCATGTCTCACAGTGACTGCCGTCTTCCTTCCCCCCTGGTTTCTGTTGCTCTTCACCCTAGAAGGGACGTGGGCAGTTATGTGTTGATCATTGTCATCAGTTCCCTTCTTCCTCTCTTCCTCTTCCTCCTTTCCCCCAAACCTCCTGGCATTGCTATCCCCATGCCTATTTCTGGATTCCATGTGTCATGTGCTTATCTCTTATCGGCTCCTGTGTACATGCTCCATCTAGTTCAATGTTAGAAGGAGCATTAGGGTCATGACAGTGGGCCATGGAGAAACCTCAAGGAACCAGAGAACTATTGCATGTTTCATTGGTGCTATACTGTATCCTGATTGACTTATCATTGTCTACAGATGGATTTTGGGCCTGTGCTCTGACTCCCCTCATTCTCAACAATATGGTTTTATTTGTTTGTTTGTTTGTTTGTTTGGGGTCTTCTGATACCTCTTATGTTGACACCTTGTGATCGCACAGGATGATGTGCTCCTTCCATGGGGGTTTTGTTGCTTCTGAGTTAGATGGCCACTTGTTTGCCTTCAGATCTTTAAGACTCCAGACACTATATCTTTTGATCATCTGGCACCCTCAGCTTTCTTTACTCCACTTACTTATGTACTTATTTTGCCTTCAGAGATTACGCCAGGAAGGTCAGCATAACACAATGCCAGGTGGTCAGAACAAAGTGTTCTTACAATGAGTCAGGGATTGAGCAGAGAACCAACTTTCATTCACTACCTCAGTGTATTGCCATAAAAATAAAAATATGTACATAAAAATATGTACATGGGCCAATACCTCTATGAATTAATGTATTTTCAGATGTGTTCACCTATGTTTACACCTCTATCAATAACTTTGCTTCCTAGAACTTTCCACTATTTCCTTTTACCTTCCTCCTGCCCCACAAGCTTGCTCTTCTTTGCCTCTTTTTATTCCTCCCAGCTAGATTGCTGTCGCTCCACTACCAGAATCTCTACGTCTTCCTCTTTGTTGATTTTATTTCCCTACTTGTTCCCCTGTCTATGGCACTGTTTGCTCACCAGTCCCTTCCTCTCCCTCCTCCTCTCTCCAAATCCCTTCAGTTCCTCCACCCCCCAAGTCCCTTCAGTCCCATTGCTTTCTCTTCCACACCGCTTTTCCCTGCCTATCTTATATAGGTAGACAAGGCAACAATAACAGAGACCAAACAAAAAGAAAACAAAAGATTGAATAAAAGGATAACAAAGAAAAAGATGACAATAACTAGGAAAAACCCAAAACCCCAATCCAAAAAAGCATACATAATTCCAGGTCTGTCCACTGACTTTTATGACTAACTCCCTGGAGTCCTGGGGTAACTGCGGAAACTTCCCCTCGAAGCTTGAATGAACATTTTGGGGTTTCCTCAGGAGTTTTGTGACTTGGCTTTTCTTTGTTATGTTTCCTTCTTGGGGGGGGGGATCAGACCTGATTAACTTCCCTGCTGTGTGTCCCCAATATTGTCCTCTGTTCTGGTATGCTACAAGTGAGGGTACATCATGTCTCTAGCTGTTATCAGTCCTACAGTCCTCTCTGTATCTTCGGAAGTCTGTGCAGACACATCATCCTCTGGACTTGGTGTGCCTACGGGGACTGAGATCCTCAGTCTCTTCTTTTCCTTCTTCATTTGATTATTATTAAATAAGTCAAAAAGGTCCAGATGCCAGATCTCAACAGTACCACTCTCTGTTTGTGTGACATCAGTGATGTGGAAGCTACAAATGTAACTGCTCATTGGTGTTCTATCTGGAGAAAGGAAGAGCCGATATCTAATTTACAAGGTAGGGTTGTTGTGAGGTTAAATAAGAAAGTGGATGTAGACAGTGCTGTATCAAAGTAAGAACCCTAATAATCAGGTTTCTTGCTACAATTTTTATTTCTCTAAAGTTTCTGACAAATAGAAGATGCTAGAAGAAAGCTAATTAAATTTGACACATGCAAAAAAAACACCCTGAAGAGCCTCCTGGCTGCCCGAGTTCACACGAGTACATTGTATTAGTGATGTAGTCCTAAGCTGAAGTTGTCTTCTCTTCTGAATGAGAAGACACAATCCCTTTCATTAAAGAAATGCAGAGCATTAGGGAGGGAGAAATAATCCTGGGAGAAATCACCATGTAGAGAGCACAATCGCCTCTGGAGTTCAGGTAAGATACATTTGCCTTCCATGATTCATTATATATATTAAAGATGTCAGAGGAAAAGTGGCCTCGCAATTATCTGACTTTAAAGTTTTTTCCAAAAGAGCCATATCTGTCATCGGTTATGAGAGTTGACCAAGTGCACCCGATGACAGACAGACAGCTGGTTCTCATTCATATTAAGTTCCTTTCAAAGAAAAGGAATGTTAGGGCAATCTGGCCTCTTATTATGTTGATTCCAAAGTAATTACATTTGTTATTTTCGGGCTATGCAGTAAATCAAGCTGTGGCAAGTAGGTGGATGTTTTGCACAAGTAATTTCGGAGACCATTAAATATGATCACGTGTCTCATTGAATCCTCTTTCGCCTGAAGATAAATAATGTCCAGTCTAGGTGAGGGGGAGAGGCCAGGATGAAAAGCAAACATAGTTCCTTGAAAAGACAGGAAAGCCCTGTGTTTTTCCATGCAGAAGCAAATTTATAAGGAATGAAGAGGTCCAGTAATGGCATTTGGAGGTCAAAGTGGAAGATCTGCAGCTCAGGCAGGAGATTCCCTCTCTTTCTGTTCTCTGTCCAAAGGCTGCCAAGTGCAACTGCTTCCCAGGCCATCCTGTACCTCCCCCTACACACACCTGCTATACTAAGCCCTGACTTGGCGGTGGGGTAGACTGACCATCAATTAACATCCACAGCACAGGACTTTATGACTCTTCTGATTTCATTAGCGTCAGAAACTCTGAAGAGCTCACTCTCATTCACAGTCAGGCCCCGAGCGCTCAGAATCCTTTAATAAACCGCGTGTCAAAGACGAGACTCACAAAGAAAATCTAACTTCTATCGAGGCTAAGTGATTGTGCTCTCTGTTTCTTATTTTTGCATTCTTCTTTTGGCCTTGATCTGACCCTCTATTAAAGTCAGTTTCCTAAAGTATCACTAGGATTAAAAAAAAATAGAGGACATTAAAAAAATTGACTTTAAAGGGCTTCCTCCTCCTAAACACAGATTTTCCTAGGAATAGAATTTTAATTCTTGCTGTGGTTAGTTGCTGTCCAGTCAGCTCCAACTCATGGCCATCTTCTGTGTAACAGAAAGAAGGGTCAGGGCTGGTGCTAAGGGATGCCAGAGAATTGCTCTCAGCTGCTCAGTGCATTTTAAAATGCCAGCGGATAAGAAATATGGAACGGTTTAGGTGAAACTTCATGGAAGTCCTGGGGAAAGAAGACCCATAGACACCTACGGTCCTTCTTGAGCTAGCTTCCAGAGTGAATCTATGTGTGTGAGAGGCGCTATAGGAAGGCATTCTGGATTGAATTGTGTACATATTATAAAACTTAACCTCTACTGTAATGTTGACAACGGCTCATGACATGTTGTCCCCTTACTGAAGCATACTGTGACACAGGAACATACTGGGGACACAGGGCAGGGAAGTGGTGTCTTCTGAACTCCCCACAGCTGGGCAAGTCTAGATCAGGAACTTAGTAGATCAGCAACTGAGTAAAGCCAAGCACAAATCCCCTAAAGAGTTCCCAAAATAGACTTCACGCTAGGAGAGACAGCTCCCAGAATTCCCCCAGGACCAGTGGGTAGCTAATCATAAAGGTTGGTGGATAGACCTGAAATTATGTATGTTTTTTCTCTATTTTTTTTCCTTTTCTCAATCTTTTGTTTTCTTTTTGTTTGGTTTACGTCATTGTTGGTTTGCCTACTTACATAAGCCAGGCATGGGAAGCAAGCTTGAGGAGAAAATAATGGTCCTAGTCCTGGAGGCATTTGGGGGGAGAAAGAGATAGGTGGGGGAAGGGTGTGGTGAGCAAACAATGACATAGACACGGGAACAACTAGGGAATTAAAATCATCAACAAGGAGGATGTAGAGGTCCTGGGTGTATTAGAATAGCAGCAATCTAGCTGAGGACTGAGGAGAAGTACTAAAAGGCCAATATAGGGAGAACGTGGTGGTGGGGCAGGAGCAAGGTAAAAGGAAACAGAGGAAGGATCTAGGAAGCAAAGCTAAGAAAGAGGTATAAGCATGGATGTGTACATATGTAAATACATTAATCCTCAACAATAGAGGTATTGGGCTATGTATATATTTGGACCTCTGTTCACACCCTCCTTCAATATTAGAACACTTTGTTCTAGCAAACTGGCATGCTCACACTCCCGGCATGATTGCTGAAGACAAAATGGGTGCATAAGCAAATGGGGAGAAAGAAAGCGAACGGGTGTCTGGCCATTAAAAATGTAGCATCTGAGGTCTTAATGGCTTGAACATAAACAAGTGGCCATCCAGCAGAAAAGCAACAAGCCCACATGGAAGAAACACATCAGCTGATGTGATCATGAAGTGTCATCAGGTCCTAGTAGTAGGCATAGAAAGATCCTTAACAAACAAAAAAAGCACATTGTTGAGAATGAGGGGGATCAAAGACGACACACAAAACCCATCTGAAGGCAATGGAAGATCCCCCTACAGAGGGGTAACAAGGGAGGGGTGAGTCAACCCGGTGCAGTATAGCACTGATGAAACACAATATTCTTCTGGTTCCTTGAGGCTTCCCCGTGCCCCACTATCATGACCCCAGTGCTGCTTCTCACCCTGAACTAGACTGGAGCATGTACCAGAGAGAGATAAAAGATATACCCAGAATCACGACACACGGAATCCAGGAACAGGAATGGGAATAGTGACAGAAGAAGGGTAGGGGAAAGCAGGGGGAGGAAGGGAGGAAGTAGGAACTGATTGCAATGATGGATGCATTACTATACACATCCCTTCTGGGGGAAGAGTAACAGAAACCATGGGGGAAGGGAGACCGCAATCAATGAAAATAAATAATTTATGTGAAATATGAAAATAATAATTTATAATCTATCAAGGGGTCACATGGGTGGTGGTGGAGAGGAGTTGATACCAAGGGCTCAATAGAAAGTAACTGTCTGGAAAAGAAGGATGGCAATATATGTACAAATACGCCTGATACTATTGATGCCTGGATGGTAATACGAGTTTTAAAATGATCTTTCAATGAAAACAAAAAACAAAACAACCCTAACACCTGGACTTTCAGTAGAAGCTCTGGTGGCACAGTTGTTAAAGCACTCAGTTGCTAACCATAAGGTCAGTGGTTCAAACCCACCAAGCTATTAGAGTGAGAAAGGTGGCTGCTTCCCCAAATATTTCCATTTGGGAAACTGTATGGTGATGGTGTCACCATACCATACCATACCATACCATACTTTACTGTATGGTAAAGTGTCGTGGTTATGTCTTGGGCTGCTAACCACAAGATCAGTAGTTTAAAAGCACAAGCCACTCCATGGGAGAAAAATGAAACTAGTCCTGTAAAGCATTAGAGTTTGGAAAACCACAGGGACAGTTCTAACCTCTCCTGTGGAGTCACTAGGCATTGAAGCAGACTCCACGGCAAAAGGTGTCAGGTGAGTAGCCATCATTGTGTTCAGGAATGTGTTCTTTTTGCTATGTTAATATGCCTGTATACGTGAGGAGGTGACTTACCTCAATCTCTTTTGACATAAGGAAAGAGTAGATTAAGCAAGCGAGTTAGCAGGGATAGGGAGTCAAGAAACAGAAGGTGAAAAGAGACAAAGATCATTCTCTAGGCCCAACAGAAAGAAAGGACTTTCTCTGGTACCCTGAATGCAGATTTCTAGCCTCCGAAATGGTGAGAAAGTAAATTTCTGTATGTCTAAGTCACACACGTGTGGAATTTCTGTTACAGCAGCAGTGGATAGTTCAGCCAGAAGGCGTGGTTCTTGATAGGTTGCAGGCCATTTGGTGGTAGCTGCTGTGAAGAAGTATAAACCAGGAAGAAAAGTTTTCACTTAAAAACTAGTCAGAGAATTGGAGCCCTTCTCAGGTCATAATGTTGGTTTGTTTGTTTTTTTAACTTGGCTAGCATTTGTCAAAATGACTTAGCTTAGTGTAATTGTTGTTAGTTGTCATTGTTCCAGTCCCCGACTCATGGACTCTGGATCCTGATGTGATCTATGGGGCTTCTGTGATCTATGGCTAATGTTTGTAAGCAGGTGGCCAGGCCTTTCTTCCACCTCTGTCTTACTCTGCAAGCTGTGTTCACCATCACAGCAACACACAGATCTGCATTGACAGATGAATATTTTGTTAGATGCCATTGAATTGCTTCTAACTCAGGGAAACATAATAGAATACAAAATCACCCAATCCTGTACCACCCTCATGATTTCCCTTATGCTGTAGCCCAGATGAGTAGTGGATACAAATGAGGCACACTGGCCAGAACTAAAGAAGACCAGGATAGCTCTGCTGGAAGTCGTGTGATGACAGTAAGGTAGTTAGTCTTTTACTAAAGAGAAGAATTCTACCCTGGAACTACTCCTGGCCCATTTGGTTTCTTTTAGGAAATTTGAAATTAGAAGTGACATAGATGTACACAAAAGGTGGGAGAGAGATAAAGCTGTACCTAACAATTGAATAGAATCTTTTTAATTAAGGATTTTACTTTTATAGAATGTTTCATTATAATCTAGTACTATCTGGAAAAATGTTTATTTTGGAAGGATTCCACAAGGGAAAAAACAAACTCAGAAATATTAATCAATAAAATTATTTCTTTAAAAATATATTTTTTGACCATAAAAATCCAATGGAAATTAAGTGAGACTATTTTAGTTTTACTTGTTTCTCAAATTAATTTTCTTCATCCTCACTGGTTTACATTACAAAAGTGGGCAGGAGACAACTGATCAAGGCGTTGGGTTTTGCTTTCTTGTCCCTGGGATGAGTTGAACTCTCCGAACCTTCACTAAGCAAGATTTTGTTGTTGCTGGTTGATGTTGAGTCCAACATTAGAGGGCAAAATGGTATGTTTGAATACATAAATGGAAACTGAGACAACATCGTGGAGGCCACATGTCATTTCTGGCTGCAAAAGGGATAAGGAGAATCCATCTACACACCAGCCCAAAGCTGATTGCAAGGTGGAGGTCAAACATACCCTCCATCTTTCTTTACCCTGTTCTAACACCATACATTCCATCCAGGACACTCTAGTGGCTCCATGCCAGATGGGCAGCTAACTATACGATCCACATTTCAAAGCCAACTCACGGTTTGAAACCGTGAGAGAAAGACCAGGCTTTCTATTCCTGCAAAGAGTTAGTTTCAGATGAGAGTATTGTCCACTTAATATTTTCTGATCTTGACTTGTAGTATTTTGTTAATATCCCTAATAATCATGACCCTAATAATCTGGTCTCTGCCTCACATAAATTATCCTTGGTCAAATGTGCAATTGGATTCTCCTCCATACTGACACTGGAGATCAGATGTGGCTGTCACAGCATTTCTTCTGCATCAGATCCTGAACTTTTACTTTCAGCCTTGGAGTGTGTAACTTAGGTACTGTGTTGTCCAGGTAGACCAGAGAAACAAATTCATAGACACACATATGGCTATAAGGGAAAGGTTTATATACAAGAGAAATGGAACATTGAGAAAGCATCCCAACCCAGTCCAGTCCAAAGTCATAAGTCTGATACTAGCCCATATGTTTGATACCAGTCTATAAAGTCTCCTTCCATCTCAGAAAGCATGTGCAATAGTGGCATCCCGGCACTGGCAGGGATTCCCCTATGCCTTTTCATTTCCAGTGTTCAGGGTCCATCATCAGTATCCATTGGTGGTGGGAGCATCTCAGTGCTGGCAGGGGTCTCTATGTGGCTTCTCCAGCCCCAGAGGTCAGGTCTCATCAGGGCAAGCCCATGTGGCCTCCTCTCTGGCTCCTCCATTCTCCAGGAATCAGGGTCAACCAGCATGCTGTCATCGCATCTTGTCAGTAGACTGACCCCAAGAGACTGAGAGTCAAGTTTCTCTTCTCCAATTGTGAGAAAGCCATGCGCACACAGAGGCCTCATTGGCTGCTCATTGGCTCTCTGCAGATTGACAAGCTAGACTCCACCCCTAGACTCCCAATCATGAAAGTGACATGAGACATGACTGCCACAGGTACTAACAGTACTACTGGTCATTGAAATTCTTGGATAGTGCAAATGGTCGATGTGCTTAGCTGCTCACAGAAATGTAGGGGGTTGCAACCTACCCAGAGACACCTTGGAGATACGCCTACTGATTTCATGCCCCCAAGTTAGTCAGTGACAACTAAGAAGCAATCCTATATACAGAGGATCACTCTGAGTCAGAATCAGCTTTGTGGCATTTTATGATCGCCATTAGTCATTGCAAGTACGACTTCTTTGCACAAGTCCTAAATAATTTAAACAATGCACTGCTTCACCCAGGAGAATGCCACTTGATTCTGGGGCACATGGTTTGGGAAGCAGAGAAGTGGTTGGATTCCCTCTTTATTTCACTCTCTCAGCTGGGAATCACTTTAAGACAACACTGTGAAGGGTACTTGTAAAACAATACTGCATATGATAACACCAGGCAATATATAAATATTGCTCTATTTTGAAAGAAGTGAAAAGCTAATCATGCAAGCCAAGGGATATAACAAGGGGATGGTCGAGTCGACACCTTCACTGAAAGTAAGAGCACTTTCCTTTCTTTTTTAAATTTTTAATAAATCACTTTATTGGTGGGTTTGAATTTGTAGTTAGCAGTCCAAAGTTTGCCCAAGGGTGCTGCCAGGACTCCCTCCTATTTATTGTGGTTAATGAGGAATCAAGGTCTAAATAAACTTAAATATGGTGACTTTGAATATTAGCCAGTAGTAATATTGTGGCATAATTTATAAAATACTTAAAATAATGTGATTTTTACTTACAACATAGTTTTAAGCAATTATAAAAATGTGCCTTCTACATTTTTTAAATTATAAGTAGATTTATATCACATACATAAATGAAGAGCTATGTTGTCAATTGCCATCAATTCAGATGCATGGATGCCCCTGAGTGTTAGAGCAGAACTGTGTGCCGTTGGTTTTACAATGAAAAGACGTGGAAACTGCACTGATTTTTCAGAAGCAGATTGTCAGAACCTTCTTCTTAGGTGACTCAGGATGGAGTTGAACCTCCCACCTTTGGCTTAGCCACCAAGAACTTTAACCACTTGTGGCAACCAGGGATTTCAATATTTACATAAGCAACATTCCTTTGAGAAAGATCCTCCAGATTTTGTTGTTTTTAATCAACAGCTGTTTTTCAGAAAGTCTGATGCCATTGTAAAGGTATAGGCATATCTCTGTCAATCGGTGCTGTTGTTTACCAGAACACTGGTAAATGTTTACTGCCTAGAATTTCTTCTTTTAAAAGTGCAGCACTTATTTGACTTCAGTGTGTTTGGCCAAAAAGAAGAAGAAGAAGAAAGAAGAAGAAGAAGCTGCCTAATGAAGCACTACAAAGGCAATAAGAGATGAACCCATTTTGCTTTATCATTTATGTGAGAACAAGTACAGATTGTCACCTCTGCTTATACAGCATGTATGTATGTATAGTTGAGTAGTCTTAAATAATTGCAAGTTCATGAGATTGATTTGCTGCCAGAAGAAAATACCATACCTGAGCCGAGCAACTTAAGCCATTCTGAACCCAGGTTGCATGAAAAAAGAGTTTTCTCAACAGTACAACTGTGGATAATGAATCACATTGAATCTGGACTTTGCATTGAACCATCCTAAGGCAATCAATTCTTATCTAAGCTTAGAGTTTGGCTAAGGTCCTTGTTTACCCAGACTCATGATCCTCCTGCCCATTTCAGTGCTCGTCACCACATCAGTGGAATAGTGAACTGGGCCAGGAATCCGAATTTTATTCGGTGGTTTTATTCCCTTGTCATTTTCATCAGCACGGCATTTTTGGATTATTTGTGAAGGCTTTTTGAATCCATATGGATCTTGACTTCAGGGCCATGGGTAATCAGATGTCAATCAAAGCTACTTTTTAAACAAACAACATAAAACAAAGACAAGCTCTATTTGAGCCAGACTTCAGATATCTGTAGCTATAAAACCACTTGTGAGAAGACCTGGAAATTTGACATGATTTGGGTAATATACATTTTAAAACTAAAAGTGTATTAAAAACTAGACAATGAGAAAAATGTCCTCAATAGACAGTCAGAAGGTGATAGAGAAGAGAGCTTGAAGTTTTCAAATATGTACTCCAACTAAAATCCAGGGCTGGGTTTATAGAGTGAAGGAGTGAAAAAGCAATTTACAGGACACTCTATGGTTCTACATTCAAGTTTAGGGTAGATTTGGTAGGATGCTTCCGTAGGGATTAGTTTCTAAAGGATATGAGAAACCAGTGGAAAAATGTGAAAATGAAATTGGCCAGAGGCAGTGCTGAAATTAAACAGAAATAGAAATTTGACTCTACTTGAAAGAGGGAGTCAGTAGCAGTGGATAGGTTGAAGAAAGGAAAAGACAAGGAAATCCTGACCTTAGAATAAGGCTGCGGTAGTTATATAACCTGCTGTCAATGTGAGAGATTAAGAGTGAAGGGATAGAATTTAGTCGGTCAATCAAATTGCAACTTGATGACTTCAGTTGGAGGAGCTAAGGAGACGTATAGCTCACTGGAGGGAGGACACAGGCTGCCTCTCTGGGAGACGGTGCAGCTGATATGACACATGGAACTCTGCTAGTGCCCTGAGCTGGAGGAGCCACATGGAGACCCTTTCCAGGGTTGAGATGCTTACACTGCCACTGGATCCACAAGACTCCCACCCACTGGTCTGTGATATTCCTGCATTTGGCATCATTGCATGTGTATTTTGAGTCTGAAGAGAACTTTATAGATTGGTAATGGACATATGAGCTAATATCGGACTTATGAACTTGATCTGGATTGGGCTAGGATGTTTACATAATGTACAATTACAATATATATAAAACTCATTCTTATACGCATGCCAATGAATTTATTTCTGCAGTCTGCGTGGACTAACCCCAATGTTGAATTAGGTGGTTCAGGAACTGGACCTGTCCTGTAGTGTTCATTACAGTAGAATCCTTCCCCTCTTACCAAGGTAGTAGATTATCTCATATTTCTCATACCCAGTTTCAAATACTTATTTTTAACTAATTAATTTTAGTGATCTGTTAAAATTTTTCCAACAGGTTTATTGTGTTCATCTATATGGATTTAAGGGAAAGGTTTTATACAAGAGGAGTAGAACATTGAGAAAGCATCCCAACCCAGTCCAGTCCAAGGTCATAAGTCCATATTAGCTCATATGTCTGATACCAGTTTATAGTCTCCTGCCAACTCACAAAGCACACGCAATGACACAAGGACAGTCATAGGCTAGTGAACGCAGAGTCTTGTGTAGCCAATGGCAGTAGCAGCATCCTGGTGCTGGCAGGGGTCTCCTCGTGGCTCCTCATTTCCAGGGCTCAGGGTCCATCAGCAGTATGCATTGGCGGTAGAAGCATCTCAGTGCTGGCAAGGGGTGTCTCTGTGGCTTTTCAGGCTTCAGAGGTCTGGTTCCATCAGGGTAAACCTGTGTGGCTTCTTCTCCAGCTCTTTCATTTCCTAGGACTCAGGGTCTATATTGCCATCTTGTCTTGTCAGTCGAGTGTCTCCAAGGAACTGAGTCTAAAGTTTCTCATCTCCATGGGGCAGATGGGTGGGTTGGTGGAACCGTGAGATTTCCCAGAACTTTCAGAGAAAGCCATGCCCACACAGAGGTCTCATTGACTATCTCCAGATTGACAGGCTAGACTGCGCCTCAATACTTCTGATCATGAAATTGATACCAAAGTACATGACCACCACAGTTATGATCTATCTATCCCTTAAGCCAATGCTGCTTCTCTGAACTACTGCTTACTTGAAATATGAACAAAAATTTTCCTTTTCTAAAGAGAGTGTTTTAGCTCTCTCCACTTGGGATCATTTGCTACAACATTCATGACAAAATTTCCTTTTTCTTCTTCCAGATTTCTATGTTTATGTGGCTGCTTCTAGCAAGTTGACAACATGTTTACATACATATTCTTACTTAAACTTCCCAACTCCAAAATATATCTTCACTGGCCAATGTCTTCCTTTATCTCACCCATCTGTTTGATTTTTTTTAACTTTTTCATGATTTACCTCCATCTTACAGAGCTTCTAACTTCAATGTAAGCAAGACAAAATTCCTTGCAACAGGGCAAGTAAGCAACATCATGATAAGTGGAGAAAAGATTTGAAGTTGAAAAAGATTTCATTTTATTTGGATCAATGCCAATGATATCAGCAATCAAGAAATCAAACAACGAAAGCAAACCAAGTAGGAAAAACAGAGAGAGAGAGAGAGAGAGAGAGAGAGAGAGAGAGAGAGAGAGAGAGAATAAGACTAGACCTCCATACTGGCACATGAAACTGTGAGGACAATGCCGTTGTATGGAGCTGCTAAGGCACAGATAGACTATAGGGCCCCAAACAGCTCCAGGCATGATGTTCCCTCACAGGAGCAGACTTTAAGAGTGAACAGTACTGGGGATACACAGTGGGGAGAGAGTCTGGTCTGACCCCCCAACAGTGGGGCGACCCAATCAGGGAACATAACAAATCAGCAACAGGAGCAGAGCAAAGCCACGACACCCCTGAGAACCCCACCATATAGATTTCATGCTAAGAAAACAGTTCCTGGAATTCCTCCAGGACCAGTGGAGAGCTAGTCATAAAGGTCAGTTGACAGACCTGGAGTTGTGTAAACTGTATTTTTTTTCTTTGCTATATTTTCTCTTTGTATTCACTCTCTTGTTTCCATTTTGTTTTGTCTCTGCTTTTGTTGTTTTGCCTACCCATATAAGATAGGCATGGGAAGCAAGCCTGAGGAGAAAGCAACCAGAATGACAGTAACAGAGGGACTTGGGGGAAGGAGGAGGCAGGGTAAGGGAGCAGTGAACAAACAACATCATAGACAGGGGAACAATTAGGGAATTAAAATCCACAACAAGGAGGACATAGGCATCCTGGTGGTGTTGGAGCAATAGCAATCTAGTTGAGAGAAATTACCAAGAGGCAGAAGAAGGGCTTGTGTGATGATGGGGGAAGAGGAAGCTCAAAGGAAACAGAAGAAAGACCTAGGAAGCAAAGTTATGCATAGAGGTATAAACATAGGTGTGTACACATGTTAATATATTAATTCATAAAAATAGAGGCATTGGCCTATGTACTTATATTTACATGGCAATACATTGAGGAAATGGAAGGACTTTGGGTCTCTGCTCAAGCTCTCCCTCAACAAAGGAACACTTTATTCTAACAACCTGACATTCTGTGGTGCTCACCCTCCTGACACGATTACTGAAGACAAAATGACTGCAAAAGCAAATGTGGTGAAGTAAGCAGATGATACAGGCTATCAAAAAATGTAGTGCCTGGGGTTTTAAAGACTTGAAGTTAAACAAGTTGCCATCTAGCAGAGAAGCAACAAGCCCACATGGAAAAAAACCCACCAGCCTGTGTGATTATGAGGTCTCTACATGATCATGTAACAGGCATAAGAAAACCCAAAATAAGAAAATCATATTTGAGAATGAGGTGGGTTGGAGCACAGACCCCAAACCCATCTGTAGACAATAAGATATCCCCTCAGAAAGGACACAAGGAAGGGATGGTTCAACCAAGGTGCAGTATAGCACCTATAAAACACACAATATTCTCCTGGGTCTTTGAAGCTTCCTCATCCCCTACTATCATGACCCAAGTCCTGTCTTTCAGTTCTGGCTAGACCAGAACATGAACACTGGTACAGATAAAAGCTCATAACATGCGAAATCCAGGCCAGATAAACCCCTCAGGAATAGAAATGGGAGTAGTGATACCAGGAGGGTTAGGGTAAGGTGGGAGGATGCAGGAGGAATGGGGAATGGATCACTATGATCTATGCATAACATCTCCTCCTCTCCTGAGGACGATGAACAACATAAAGAAAGGGAGATAGCAGTTGGTATAGGATATGAAAATATTATTAATTTATAATTTATCAAGGGTTCACAAGGGTGGGAACGGGGAGGGAGGGAAAGAAGAGGATCTGGGACTAAGGGCTCCAATAGAAAGTAAATGTTTAGAACATGATAATGGCAGCATGTATACAAATATCCTTGATAAAATTTCCTTGATTGTCTGGATTTTTATAAGAGATATGAGAGCACCCAATAACATGATGCTTTAAAAAAGGAAAGACTCATTTAAAACGTTAAAAAACAAAACAAAAAAAATAAAATGTTAAAAAACAAGACAAAAAAAACAAAATGTTAAAAAACAAGGAATTACTGAAACCCAAATAAAGGCTGAACATGATAGTGGAATACGAGGAGAGTAAAAGGAACTAGAGGAAAGAATTAGGAAGCAGGGGGCATTTATAGAGGTCTAAAGCATGTACATAGGTAAATATATTTTTATATAATGGGGAAATAGACCTATGTGCATATATTTATAGGCTTAGTATTAATGTAGCAGATGGATATTGGGCCTCTACTCAAGTACTCCCTCAATGCAAGAACACCTTGTTCTTTTAAAGTGGAATTCCATAATGCTCACCTTCTGGACACAATCACTGAAGACAAAGCAGGTACATAAGCAAATGTGGTGAAGAAAACTGAGGGTGCCCATCATCAAAACATATAGCATCTCATCTGGGGTCTTAAAGGCTTGAAGATAAACAAGCAGCCATCTAGCTCAGAAGCAACAAAGCCCACATAGAAGAAACATACCAGCTTGTGTAATCACAAGGTGTCAGTAGGATCAGACATCAGGCACCAAAGAACAAAAAATCATATCATTGTGGATGAGGGGGCGAGGGGCAGAGTGGAGACCCAAAGCCCATCTGTAGGCAACTGGAGGAGACAAGTTAGTCGGGGAACAGTATAGCACAGATGAATCATACTACTTTCCTCTCATTCTTTAATCCACCCCCCCCAAAACATGATCCCATTTCTATCTTACAAATCCAACTAGACCTGAAGATGTACACCAGTACAGATAAGAGCTGAAAATACAGGGAATCCAGGACAGAAAAACTCCTCAGGACCAATAATGAGGGTAGTGATACTAGGAGGGGAAGCGGAAGGTGAGGGAGAAAAAGGGAACCGATCACAATGATCTCATAAAACCTCCTCCTTGGAGGATGGACAATAGAAATGTGGGTAAATGGAGACATCAGACAGTGTAAGACACAACAAAATAATAATAATTTTTAAATTATCAAGTGTTTGTGTGGGAGGAAAGGTGGGGGAGAGGGAAAAATGAGGATCTGATACCAAGGGCTCAAGTAGAAAGCAAATGTTTTGAGAATGATGATGGCCACAGGTGTATTGGTTGTGAGAAGTTGTATAACCCTGCCCCCAATAAAATGATTACGAAGAAAAAAAGCAAAGAAGGCACTTTGAGGACTAAAGTACACCTGAACATGGATCTTTATTTGCCTCATAAGTGAAAACTGGACAAGTAAGGAAGGCCAAAGCAAAATGGTGCATTGGAAAATGGTGTCGATGAAAATAATTAATCTATTTGGACTTTGCTATCCAGAATCATGTACAAGGAATGCATGGATGTTGGATATAGTAACTTAATAGGATTTTAAAAGGAGATACTGTGACGATTCCTCAATTACTTATCCAGAAGAACAAGCAATCTCTCTTGGATGAAGTAGAGCTGGAATGACCCTAAGAGGATCAGATCAGGGGGAAAGACTTTGTCTCATGTTTGAACACCTCAGGAGAGACCAGTTTCTAGAGAAGGACATGCTGGTCGATAGAGGAAAGCAGAAGGAGGCTCAGCAAAGGGGCTGCCACCATGGGCTGCCATACCGCACAGTGCTGAGGGTGGTGCAGGCCATGTGACGCTTCCCTCTGTTGTACCGAGAGTCTCTGGGAATTGGAAACAACTTGTGGACCCCTAGCAAGAGCCCATGTTGATGGAAGGTTCTGGGCACATTGTACCTCCTGTGGCGTCGCTTTTCCGTTCCAACTGCTGACCTTTTTTTGAGCAGCAGATCACCTGAACCATGGTACCACCATGGGTAGAAGGTCACTAAGAGCCGAGATTCAATTTTCAGGCAATGGACTTACATGATCCAAGTTACAAAAAAGATAGACAGACTCTGACTGAGAAGAACATGTCAGCGCTGATAATAGAAAGGGCCAAGAAGAATCAGAACAAACAGCCTCGTGTGATCTTGGTCACCCACACAGTATCATCTGTGATTTGTTTGGCCTGAAAAAGAAAGTGGGAGAAGAAAAAAATGTGTCCATAGGCTGCCAGGGCTAGGAAACAAATCTTCCACAGCCATAACTGATCAGGGTTTCTCTGTTTCCTGTTCAGAAACTGCACGCTGAGTCAGGAGCCTGGGCTTTCCAGGACAGGCATTCGATGCTCTTTGACACAGACCAGATGTCAGAGCTAGCTTTTCCCCTCTTTTCTGAGTGGAGGGATAAAGCAGTGTTAAACTTGACAAGACTCTCTCAGATGGCTGGAGAACAGAGACATCAGATGCAGGATCTAGTTCATAGTCTGTTCTTTCTCTTCTTGAGGTGTCACATTGCAACATTGCCTGGTACCACTTTACCAGTTACCAATCTCCTCTCTCTCTCATTTACCATTGCAGCTATTTAAATCCTTTAATAGTATTTAATTTCAATACTCTATAATGTCCACTTCTCTCTTTGTAGACCATAATAATCCGAAACCACCACTGCTCAGATAATAATAAATAATTATGAGGTATTACATCTCTTCTATACCAGGAATTGCTTTTCCTCTGTTTACAGATGATCTAAACATTTACATTACTTTTAAATGGACTTACTTTTTCCTGTGCTTGTCCATCATTGCTCAGCGGGTGACAGGTAACAGAAGAAATCAAACCCAGGTGTGAGGGACCTCCAGCTTCTATCTCATTATTGGACTCTTCATCTAGGAAAACAAAGCATATAAAAACACAATCAATCCAAACCTAATCTTTCCCCCTGATATCCTCTAGATATATTTTGTAAAAGAGAGAACTTAAATGTTGAATAATTAGTTGGCAAGGTGAAAGATGAGTTGAAATTTCATTGAAAGGTAAGGGGAAGATGTAAATGAGGGTGGAATTTAGGGGATTGTGGATGGCAGAGATAAAATCTGAGAGGGGAGAGGCTTATAGAAAGCTTCAACATACAAAAGAGGAAGATGCATGGGGGAAATGTAAATATTAACTGCTTTATGATATTACTTAATATTTGCATTATCCATAATTGAATCTGAAAGATTATATAAGGAATAATAAGAATATAATGGTCAAGGCATAAAGTACAGTATCAGAAAAGTTTGACTGTCTTATGTTCAAGGGACTTCAAAAAGTTCATGGAAAAAGAGATGAAAATTAATAGGATTTTTACATGAATTACTTCTTGTAAGAGTTAGTTAGTTTTCCTGTAGGAGGCATGTTCCAGTAATCAGTACCTTTGCCTAATCATTAATGTCAACCATTTGTAGTAATAAAACCGATCACCACCCCAAAACTGCAATTGTACTGGGTGAAGTGGAGTTTGGTAGTATGCCTTTTTTCTGCTAGCAGGGAGCAACTCGCTTTGAGCTAGTGCACTTAGTGGTGTTGCCTGGGATGGGTCTCTCTGGTCACAGCAACTTTTTTTGTAAAAGCAGTTTCACTCGAATCTCATTTTGTGTGTGTGTGTGTGTTTGTGTGTGTGTGAGATGGCTGATTTAAAAGAAGAGCATGCAGCTGTGAAATTTTGTTTGCTGCTTGGTAAAAAATGCCCAAGAAACTCTTGTGATGTTGAACACCACTGACAAGACAACACTATGGGAAAAACTCAAGTGTATGAGTAGTTTTCTCATATTAAAAGAGGTGAAATGTTGATCGATGACAAACCTCCTTCTGGATGTCCCTCAACTTCCCAAGTGGACGAGAGTGGGGACTCTTAATCCCGGGTCAGACTGTTAATCAAGTGTTCTACTGACTATACATGTCACAGCCCTCTACTTCTCTCCTTAATTTGACACTTAGTTTTGCAATGACTGCACAGAATAGTTTGATACTGTTTTGTAACGACTACACAGAATTCACAAATAATACTCACAACTATGGGGCTTATTAGGGAAGCTAACAGATTATCAATCAAGATCAGAAACATTAAGAAATGCTTGACATTTTTTGTCTAGTAGCACCTTCTCATGGCCATTTTTCCTTGGTCCTTCGCCTCTCAGCCACATGAGCCCTTGACCTCTGTTCTGTGGCCAGGAAGCTCATCACTCTATTTCATGCTCTGGGAGATGCTCCTTTAATCTGCCTCTTGGTCTCAGTTGCTGTGGCCTCTTGTGCCTCTGATGCTCCTGACCCTTCAGGGTGGGATCTTGCATAGGTTTCACTGGTGCCTATTCTTTCTTGATGTCATAGAATTCTGCCTGTTCCTGCTTCTGAGATAGCGTTTTTGTACCCAGAGCAGTGGGAGAACTGACCAATCCTTCCTACTCGTGTTTCACACACCCCATTTGTATGACTCAGCCCAGTTATTTGTGGAGCTACAGAGACAGGGATGGAAGAGTCACATTTAAATAATTTTACTTTACAACTGGTAGGACAAAGGGTGACCTTATCAGCTAGATAGCAGCTTAGACAGATGTAAGGACAATATTTTAGGTTGCCAGTGGTAATATCCCCCCTTTATGAACTATAGAACTATGCATTTTCTATTTAAACGAAATATTTAGCATTCAGTTTGGCAAATTCATGCAATCTGGGGTCATTTTATAAATCTTACATTTTCTCAGGAGAAGGGGCTGCCTTGTCTCTCTGAGGACTAGATGCAGGCTCAACTTCTCAATCAGTTATTGGCTTAAACTGACTAAAAATATTGAAAATATATAAGATAATATAAATATCAGCTCCTATATCACAAATCTAACTGGTTCGAGAGAGGCATGATCCGCAATGATAAAAGTTATAGATAAGAAAATGGATAAATGCAGATGAGGTATGGAAACCGTGCAGTATAGACACTCCAGGACATCGAACTGTATTAGAAATAGCCCTGCGTACATTCCCTGCATGTAACCTGCAACACATGACAGATTTACACAAAGGGACAACAGCTCACAATGCTTTGAAGGTTGACAAAGAAGCACGTGCACCTCATTCAAGCTATTCACAGATGGGCGGGGAGGATAAGGTGGAGAAAATGAAGTAACGGATGGGTTTGCAGACTGTTGGGTTCTGCTGCTGAAGTCAGGGAAGAGGAGGCAAGTGTCTTTATCTCTGGCAGAGAGACAGGTCAGCCATTGCTTCATCAGCTCCCATGGCTGAGCCGTCAGCATTCTCCCACGGGCTATGAACTGTGGGAGGTGGTGGTCCTGTCCCGTTTGCCTAAGGAGGAAACAACTTTACCCTCACAAATGTAGGGTGCTCATCTGTGCATCTATTGGACTACATTGGAATACGCGTTGGGCTGCAAACCTCATGGCTGCCAGTTCAAACCCACCAGCAACTCCACCAGACAAAGATTGGGCTTTCTGCTCTTGTAAACAGGACACGCTCAGAAACCCACAGGGGTCACTGTGAGCCAGCTTTGACGCAGTGGCAATTGGAGAGAGAGAGAACGAGAGAGAGTTCAGTGTTGGCAGTAACAGCGTTGGTGAGCAACACTTTAAAGAGGTCGTGTGTACTACCATTATCGATGACTCCTTAGGGTGTCGTCAATGAAAAGTTTCTGTCAAAACAGTGATTTTTCTGAGGGTCTTTGTTGGGCCAGATAAACCTCAAAAAGTTATGGTGACAATTTTTCTAGATCCCAAAGGGCTAATCGTGACAGATTTTCTTGAAAGGCACAGGACGATCAAAGGGGCTTGTTGTGAGGAAGTTCGAAGAAAATAAAAAACTGTGGCTGAGGAAAAGGCCAGCAAATGTACATCAAGAAAAGATGTTTCTCATTATGATGTTGTATCTACTGTCTTTGTGCAGAAAGGGTGGTTCTAAAAGAATTTCATTGAGAATTCACCCTGAAATACTGAGCTTGACGCCTCAGACTTTTTTTTCTTTCCCAAATTCAAGGACCATTGCAAAGGAATACCATCAGGGTCTCTTGTGCCATTTGGAATCATGTTAAACCAGAGAGCAAAGTTACTTGGGAAACAACACCTCCAGGAGGGTACAGATCTCAATGGAGAAACAATAACTTCTCATTAAATTGTTGGCTTTGTTGTTTAATATAGCTTTCGATGATTTTTATAACAATACTTTTTGACTTACACTAATCACAAATATCAGAAAAATCTGAGTTGATAATATAACTCTTTGAAGAGTATGAATGTGAAGGTCTAGAGATTTCATAAAAAAATGTCTCTCCTCCTCACCTCTCAGTAAACATCTGTCTTGCTTCGTGTGGCTGTTTTCCCTGGTCTTTTTGAAGCACAGAACCAAAGTAAAGGGGGCTGGCTGTGGCTCAAATTTAATCCTGTATCCAGGGAACAGACTTAAGCTAATTGTTCCATCAGGGGTTTGGACCCAGGACCCAGGTCTCGTTACATCAAACTCTAACCCACTGAGCTAACTAACAAGAAGAACCCCATGAGAGGCATCTGATGTTAGGTCTAAGGCAATACACGGACTCTATTACCTCAACACCGTAGCTTCTGTTCTCACCATTACAAAAAGAATTCTGAAAATGATGCCTTTAGGGCAACTTGCTAATATACCTTTTAAAGTTAGAGAATTCTTTTGGATTCAACAGAATGAATCTGGTGCCACATTAGAGTGAAGAGGACTCACGATACTTTGTGAACTAAATGACATATTTGGTGGTAATTTGAAGATAAGAAGGAAATACATTTTTGCAAGCCATGTATGTCACTATGAGAAACTACTACAAGATATTGCAACTATTATAATCGTCATTTACTTCCAGAGGGGAACATGGACTTGGCTTCCTGTGATTCTTCATAGCTTGGCACATTGAAATTGAAATTGTGTTATATACTTATTCAGTCATTGACCAAAACAACTGCTCTGTGGTACAAACTATGGAGAAAATGAGCAAGACAGGCAATACATGCCATAATTCTACCCTATCATAATTAACATTCTCAGCATTTTTGAAGTTTATTTTTATTAAGGAGTGAGGCTTTGAAACTTTGTATATTTGTATTTGAATTCTGTTTCCTCTACTTGCTAGTTTTGTAAACCTAGGCAAGTTTTCTAACCTCTCTGAATCTTAGTCTCCTGGTCCATAAAACGTAGGTTTGCTGAATTTAATGGTACCACATAAGTATATCACGTGACACTTAGCAGATCTTAAAAAAATATTAATCCTCACTTTCAAAGAAAGAGGAGTATGACTGCTTCTTGCTTGCAATGGCCAGGTGTATTTTATTTTGACTGTTAATATAAAGAGTTTAGAAATATGTACGTTAAAGAATTTGTGCTATGCTATTTTGCAGAATGATTTTTAAAATATGCACATAATTCCTTCAAGAACATTGTTGACTTTAGACATAACAGCCCCATTCTCTAAAATAAAATGAACCCTTTCTAAATCATTCTTAACCTTTCACCCATGATTTATAGCAGTCTTTAACTAAAGGCATTTTTCTTCCAACTTTTCCAAGTTGAGGACTGGAGGAGACAATGGGTTGGGAGAAGAACTGCCTATTTAGCTATAAAATTGTTTCAACTCCATGCTCTGATAAGCATTCCTTATTCAGGTAGAGGTTTGGTATTTGAGAAGCAAAGGAATCAAGTTTCTTGGCCCTCTGTAGCTTGAAACATTTATCAAAATAAACCCTAGGAGCTGGGGCTGCATCAGCCTCCAGAGAGATGAGAAGAATGCTGCACATGTGGCCAGGGGTGTGAACGAGGGAAGGTGATTGTTCTCGAGGGAATGACTTTCTAGAGTCTGGTTTTCTATGTGCCAGCCCTGCGGTCTCCCCTTTAGTAACACAGAAGTTGCCTTCTCAGACCCAAGCATCTGGCTCCATCCCCAGATGTCGCTCTGAAACCAGAATTCAATACACAAAAACAAAGGGGCCGGGTGCATTTTAGATTCCATAACGAGTGGGATAGAAGGAATCATTAAATTTTGTAATGTACTATATATTTACTAATAAAATAATTAGTTTAGAAATATGTATGTTAGTCTTGATAATAACTAAATGAAATGTGACAGTGATACCCATCATAAGTACTATTACTTGAAAAGCAGTATTCTGATGAACTTACTCAGGTTATACAAATCAGTAAGAGATTATACCAATAACCTCTTTGAAATTCCAATTTTTCAGGTTCTATTATTTCTCTGTTTCACAGAAGAGGAAACCAGGACTCAAGAAAGTGAAGTAATCCATTTAACATATGAGTAAAAGAGCTGGAATCTAAACTGAGACAGCAGAAATGTGAAGTCTAACACTCTCTCACACACTCTCTACTTTGTTGACCTAATTTTTTTTCCATTTTTCTGATCAGAAGGCATGGAATGGAGGCAGCATGATCAATAATGATCAATAAAGGCAAAATGGCAATCTATTCCTCTGAGCCACTTTGTCTTCCTCAGATGAAATATGAGGGATCTCTCTTTCCCTTCCATCTGAGCTGATGTGGCATGCTTTGGAGGCTCTAATTCAATGAGCAAGTAGAGTAAATCAAAGGCATAAAAAATGGGAAGTATTTGTGATTTGGACAGAGTATTCATATTAGGCTCCTGAAGCAAAAACATGAATGTCTTATTTTCATTTTTGAAGTCACTTCATATTTTAGTCCTTGGGGAATTTCCTTCTTCCAGTAAATCACTTCATGAGAGATCTCATTTTGAGCGTATGGTCCCCAAACACTGATAGTTTCCGACATAATCTTCCCAGTCTTCTCATGTGTTCTTGTTTCACCACTCCACTCAACCCTTTGAAGAAGTATTTCAGTCTCATTTGCTGCTAGATTCTGAGGTGAGAGTTTTACACCTTCTGATTATTTGCTTATAAAAGTCACTTTCATCCAAAGCAATGCCCTGCCTTCCTAGATGGGGTCACCTTTCCTTAAAAGGATTCCTGGCAGGACTTTCTTCTGAAGTCACCTCGGTGGTGAATTATACCAAGCTGACATTGCAGGTTACTGACTTGGCCGCCTCTTTTAAAAGCATCACCTGAAGCAACAGAGGTTGAATTCTATTTTTGAAAAAGAAATACATATACTTCTCCTGGTACCTAGCATACATACCCTTCAACCATACTTGTTGTTTTAATATATTTTTTGTGGTTTCCATGGATTTCTGTAGTTGTTCGTGAATCAGAAATTCTGACAGGGAATTCAAGGCCTACACTGACTTATTGGTGCAAGAATTGTGGGGATTGCTGTTGTCATAGCAATGGTAGAAAAGTAGAGCTTCTCTATAGGGTTTCTACAGTTATACATCTTTAGAGGGGCAGCCTGCCACATGGAGTGACTTGTGGGTTTCCATCACTGAACTTTGGGTAGCAGCCAATAGCATTTTGGCTATCCCAATTTTTGGAACACCAATTAATTCCACGCAGTCCAATCTGACTAGTTTTCACTCATAGATCTGTACGTTTATTTTAATTTTGCATTTGGCAAATAAGACTAGAGGATATTGGGAGGATTCACTTCCAATCAACTCTGACTCCTAAAAGTCTTTTAGGACAGCCTATACCTGTCCTGTGGTTTTCTTTTTTTTTTTTTTAATTTTTTTATTTTTTGGCATCACTGCCCTCTGGTGGTCGTGAAAGCTACTCAGCCCTGCTCCTGGAGAGCTGCTGCTGGATTTGAACAGCCAAGCCCGTGGGCTGCAGTCCCACACTCAAACACTACGCTACCGGGGCTCAGCTCCCTGTGGTTTTCTGAGATGTAATTTGTTATGAAAACACAGGGAGGGGGCATCTGAAATTTCACTTTCTTGCCTCAATTTTTCAGTTCAAAGAGCTAAACAGTCCATTATTTTCATCCAGCAAAATAGTTTAAACCTTTGTTTTATCTTGAGTATCATGATAGGAGACTGTACCATGAATGCAAGCAGTATGGTTCCCCTTTCTTAGTTAAATTAGATATCTAATTAGATACACTAACAGTTGAAATAAAAATGACAATTCACACAAGAGAAAAGTGAAGCTTTCTTCTAACTCTTGAAGCATTTAATCTGGTCAAGGAACTCAACTTATCATCTATGCTTGCAAAGGGAAGAATTAGGTGTGGTGATTGAGTACATCAAATGAAGGGTTCTGCTGCATGAAGAGTGCTTTAACAATGAACACTCTGTAAAATTGTACACTTCTTGTCACTGGAAGGAATCAAATAAAGACTCCTGTTTGGATGCTGGCTTAAGGATTTATGCTTGGAAAAACCACTAGAGTACAGTTTCCAAGTAAGTTGGGCATTGTCTGGATCCACTAGGTAAGCTCTTCATTTGTCCGAGTCTTCCTGAGGAGATCAATATCTGACCTCTGCACATCTTTGCTGGAAACGCTTGAGCAGGAATGAGGCAATAAAACAAGTTTGAAAAACTTTGACTTTTACAATTTGTGTTATATATGGGGCCCTGGTGGTTCGATGGTTAAGCATTTGATGGAGAACTGAAAGACACCCGGGGACTGCTTTTGTGACATTCTGCCTTACTAAAGGTTTGCAGCCTTGAAACCCTACAGGGAAGTGCTACTCTGCATTACATGGTCACTGTGTAGTGTCAATTTAACTGGAATGAAATTGATGGCAATGGTGTCATAAATTACCTCACTTTGAATATTATAGTAGATGTTTGGCTTACTGTAAGTAAAAGTCCTCTAAAGAGAACAACCTAGCACAAGGGATGGTGTGTGTGGGATGAGGAACTGATATCAGGGGCCAAGTAGAAAGAAAGTGCTTTGAAAATGATTATGGCAACATATGTACTAATGTGTTTGACACAAGGAATGAATGTGTGGATTGTGATAAGAGCTATAAGACCGCCCAATAAAAGTATATAATAAAAAGGAAAAAAACAGCTAAGCAAGGCCTCATCCATTAAAATACACAGAAAACCAAACCAAACTCACTACCATTGAGTCAATACTGACTCATAACAGTCCTGTAGGAGAGGGAGAACGGTACCTTTGAGTTTCCAGGAGTGAACTGTTCAAGGGAGTATAAAGCTCCATCTTTCTCCCAAGGAGCAGCGGGTAGATTTTAACTGCTGACCAAAACATGACCACTACTCTACTGAGACTCCTAAAATAAAGAGAGGATAATGTTTCCTTTCCAGATACAAATACTAAAAAATGCACTGCATTTCCAATGTTGTCTTTTGCACCAATATGATCCCCTTCCTTTCTTATTTAACAACTAGAACTTGAAAAGTATACACAAATTTTCAGGTCCTTTGAACGGTAATATCTGTTTTTACTACCTTGACTTTTAATCTGACTTTCAGTCCCCAGAAAGACTAAGATACATCTGATGCATGTGCTGGAATCCAAGATCATGAGACACATGGGGCATCCTACTTTTTGTATTTATATTTTATTCCTAGTTCATTTCTCTTAGTAAGAGAGATCATATTTCATCTTTCAGTTTGTTGTACTGTGGCAACTCATGTATTTCTGTGATGCTAAAATCTATGCCCCCACCAGTATTTCCAATCCAAAAAGGGTCACTCATGCTGGACAGGTTTCAGTGAAGTTTTCAGAATAAGACAAACTAGGGAGAAGAACCTGATGTTGCCAATGAAACTCTTATGAAGGGCAACAGAACACTGTCTGATATTGCTCTGGAAGAGGAACTCTCAAGTTGTAAGGAATCCCCAGCGGGGTTCATACCTGGGATGCAGGGATGGTTCAACATATGAAAGACCATTAGTATCATTTGCCACACTGACATGAAAAACTGTAAGAAACACATGATAATATCAATAGATGTGGAAAAAGATTTGACAACATCCAACACCAATTCCTATAATCGAGAAGAAATGAATAGAAGGAAAATTCCTCAAGACAATACAAGCTATATATGAAAAACCAACAGCCAATATGATAGTTGATGAAGAAAAGATGAACACAATCCCACTTGGTCATAGTGAATTATTTGTTTTATATACTTTTGTATTCTATTTGCCAGTATTTTATTAAGAATTTTTGCATCAATGTTCACTAGGGATATTGGTCTGCAGTTCTCAATTCTTGTGGGATCCTTGCCCGATTTCAGTATCAGTGAAGGAGTTCAGGAGCTTGCCATCTTTTTCTATGTTTTGGAAGAGTTTGTGGTGGATTGGTGTCAGTTCTTCCTTGAATGCTTGGTAGAGTTCTCTTGTAAAACCATGAAATTTTTGTTGCTAACCCCTTGACAACCTTGTCTATTTCTTCTATTGCTATGGGTCTGTTGAGATTGTTGACGTCCAATGAGGATAGTGGAAGGAGGGACTGTTTTTCCAAGAATTTGTCCATGTCTTCCAAGTTGTTGAATTCTTTGGATTACAGCCCTTTGAAGTACTGTGTAATTATCCTTTGATTTCATTAGGGCCAGTTTTGATGTCTTCCTTTTCATCCCTCATTTTTGCTATTGAAATTTTTTCTCCTAATTTCTTTGATTAAGTCTGCCAGTGGTTTGTCAATTTTGTTAATCCTGTCAAAAAAAACCAACTTTTAGTAGCATTAATTTTTTCACTGTTTTCTTATTTTCTGTCTCCTGAATCTCAGCCCTGATTTTTATTATTTCTTTTCTTTTGCTATTCATGGTATTGTCCTGCTGACTCTAATCATTGTAAGTTCTGTGCCAACATATCAGTTATGAGACACTTTTCCTTTTTCCGGTATGCATGTATTGCTATGAAACTTCCTCTGATAACTGCTTTGCTGTGTCCCATAAGTTTTGGTATGTCATGTTTTCATTCTCATTGGTTTCCAGAAATTTCCTAATTTCATCTCTGATTTGGGCCAGTATGCACTCCTTTTGCAACAGAGTGTTACTCATCCTCCAATTACTTGCTCTTGTTTTCTTCATCTTCCTTTTGTTGATTTCCAACCTTATGGCACAGTGGTCTGAGATATGGCCTTATGATATCAATGTGCTTAAATTTATCTTATGTCCCAGCATGTGGTCTATCTTCAAATATGTTCTATGTGGGCTTGAAAAGAATATGAATTTTTGGTATTTGGATGAAAAGCTCTGTAGATATCTATTAAGTCAAATTGTCTAATTGTACTGCTTACATCTCTAGCCTACTTGCTGAGTTTTTTTCCTTGTGATCTGTCTTTCTCAGAGAGTGATGTATTGAAGTCACCCACTATAGTTGTTGCAGCTGTGATTTCCTTTTTCATCTTTTGGAGTGTTTGTTTTACGTATTCAGTGGGACTCTCATTTGGGGAATATATGTTTAAAATGCTTACTGGTTCATTGTCTAACCTTCCCTTGAGCATTATATAGTGTTGCTCCTTATCTCTTTTTATGGTTTGTACATTGAAGTCAATTTTACCTGAGATTAGGATCGCTATCACTGCTTTTTTGAATTGTTGTTTGCTTGGTGCCTTTCTCCAGCCTGCTATTCTTAGCCTATTTTTGTCTGCAGTCTTGAGATGTGTCTCCTGTAGGCAGCAGTTTGAGGGATTGTGTTTTCTAAGCTAGTCTACAAGCCTCAGTCTTTTAATTCCTGATTTCAGTCCACTGATATTTAGGGTTATTATCTCCAACTGTGGAATATGTGATGTCATCTTATACCTTATGTGTTGGGTGTTTCCCTACCTTCCTTGCTTTTCAGTGTGTTGTACACATGTGTGTGAGGGTTGATCATGCTTGAGTTCTTTCCACTCTTAAGCCATTCCTATTTTCAGGGCTGTTTTCTCTTTGTTGCTCTCTTGGTGTGGCTGTTCTATGTGACCTTCTCTTATTTATGCTTGATGAGTGCTGTTCTTCTGCCCATACTGGGTCAGCAAGGATCTTTTGTAGGGCTGGGTTTGTTCTAATGTATTCTTTGAGTTTTCCCTTGTCTAGAAAAACTCTTACTTCTCCATCTATCTTAATAGATTATTTGGCTGGGTAGAGTACTCTTGGATTTGCTTTATTTTCTTTCAATTTTTGGGAGATATTACTCCACTCTCTCCTCTTCTTCATAGTGTCCACTGATAGGTCTGAACATATTCTTAATTTGGAACCTTTATATGTGATTGCCTTTTTTCCCCTAGCTGTTCTCATGATTTTCTCCTTTTCTTCGAAGTTGGATAGTTTAACTACTATGTGTCTTGGTGACTTTTCCTTGGGATTCATTTTAGCTGGTGTACTTTCAGCCTCCTGAACGGTTGCCTGGTTTTCATTCATTAAGCTATGGAAGTTCTCCTTCAGGAATTCTTTGACTATTGTTGCAGATGATTTCCTTGTTGTGCCTTTCTCCAGTAGATCAATAATTCTGATGTTATTCCACTTTATAGCATAAGACATAGATCTTATATTTTCTTCAGTTTCTCTGATAATATTATTAGATTTTTGTTTGTGTGTGTTAAATTCCACTTGGCCATCCTCTAGGTACCTGATGCGACTTTCAGCTTCCTCCAGTCGATTCTCGAAGTCTGTGAGTCAGGTGTTCGTTTTTGGTATCTCGTCCCTAAGCTCTCGTATTTCCATTTGGCGTAAGGACTTTATCTCATCTATGATTTCATCCTTTTTCTCTATTGTCTCCCTCATATTCTGTATGACTCCAAGCATCATTCTAAAACTTTCTTTTTGCAGCATATCAATGTCTACTTCTTCTCTGCTAGTCATTAGGGACATCTTCTGCTGTTACCTTTTATTTCCCCTATTTTTTCATTGAAGTTGTTGAGGCTGATTGCTGTTTGTGTTGCATTGTTTTCGAGGAACCAGGTGCCATTATCCAGGGACTCGAAGAGCACTGACTCTCCTTTGGAGACTTAAAGAAATCTGTCTTTGCACTAATTTCATTATGGAACTAGCCTAAGACTTTATCCTCTGTGACTTCACTCTTTCCCTAGTGAACCAGTATTCTGTTATCTGGAGGGCAAGTTGGATTGTTATAGACCCACAAGGATGGTGCTTCACTGCATGATCTCACCAGGAGCTTGGCCCTGGCCCTGGCCCACAGCAGCCTGGGGCACTGTAGGAGGTGCGTGGGAGTGCCCAATGCAAGGGGGGTGCCACGGAAGGCCGGTGGGTTACCCACTCCTCAGTAGAGCACTGTGAACTGTGGGGGGGACTTCCTGGATCAGGTAGATCACCATGGAGGCTGGGCAGTGGTTCCTTCAGCAGAGTGAAACTCTGGCCAGCACTGGCGGAACCATGCTGGGCCACCCGAGGTTCAAGGCAGGAGGGAGGAAGATTCCTCAGTCAGATGGACCCCCAGAGGACATGTAAGAATTCACCTAACCACACACAGTGGAATTCCCCTGTAAGAAATTGGGTGGAAAATACCCAGGTGGAGGGTGGTTGAACTTCTCCAGCCTCGGGCTACTCTGCACAGCGCTCTTGCAGCTGGGTGTAGCAGGTGTAATTGATCTAGGCTAAGGGGAGTGGTCTGGGCTGTGATCCAAACTGGAAAAGATCAGGAGTTAACACCAAGAAACCAGATTTGCCAAAACCCTGGGAGGTGGGGGGTGGGGCGGGGAACGAGAGGGAGATAGAGAGAAGCGATTGAACCCAAAGAAACCATACATTCCAGCCCCAACCCCTGAGTGTGGGGCCACAAGAGTTCAATCTCTGCCCCGCATTGGCCACAAGTTGCACCTTTGACCAGACTCGCTCCCACAGTCTGGGCAGCGGCTGTGGCGCAGACAGCAGCAGAGAGTGGGTGGGCTTGGGCCAAATCTCAGCTGGACTTCACTGAAGCAAGCCAAAAGGCCTCAGCCCCTTAAAGTCCCGAGAATCTGTGCCTACTTATTTTTATGATGATCCTTCAGCGATCCAGCAGTGCCGAATTTCTCACTCAGACGCTTTCCCCGGGCTGATCTCCTGCCAATTCCCTTTGGTGTGTGTCACACAGTCAGCCAGATACAATTTTGATTGGGATGTTTCCACAAATAGATGCAATGCTGGAAGTGCCTATTTTTTTAAAGGTTAGGGATTTGCAAGATGGCTACATGGTCAATTAACCAGATGAAATGTACATATCTGTGTCAGTCTGGGTAGACTAGAGGAACAAATTTCATAGACACTCATATAGATATAAGGAAAGGGTTTATATACAAGAGGAACAGGACATTGAGCACAGTCCAGTTCAAAGTCATAAGTCCAATATTAACCCATGTGCCCGAAATCAGTCTATAAAGTCTCCTTCCGACTCAAGAAGTCACAGGTCAGTGGGTACAGAATCCCAACGCTGGTAGGGGTCTCCCCATGGCTCCTCGCTTCCAGGGCTCAGGGTTCATCAACAGCAGAAGCAACTCATCACTGGCACAGGTTTCCAGCTGGCTGCCCCAGCTTCAGAGAGTCTGGCTCCATCAGGGCAAAGCTGTGTGGTCTCTCTGCCGGCTCCTCCAGCTTCTCAGATGCTGCCAGCTTGTCTTGTCCATGATTGATCATCTCTGAGACTAACTCCCAACAACTGGAGAAGATAGCGTCTCATCTTCACAAGGGAAATATCGCGAGATTTCCCAGATGTCTCAAGAGAAAGCCATGCCCACATAGAGATCTAATTGGCTACTCAATGGCTATCTCCAGATTAACAGGCTAGACTCCACCTGTACATTTCAATCATAAAATTAACATAAGCACATGACTGCCACAATATCCATACACATTCCAAACAAAACTGATCTAAGAGAATGCATAAATTATTGAACAATATTAACATCACAGGAAAGTAAAGCTTTGCTGATGATAATTTGAAAATGGTTGTGGCAGCTTACTGGCAGGAAAGTCCAAGAAATTTTAGCTGGCTTTAGTAGAGGAATAAAGGATATCATTGCAGATATAGTTTGGCTGGATCTTGACTGAAAAGAGAGAATACCAAGCCCCCAAACCCAACCCACTGCTGTTAAATCAATTTCAACTCAAAGCAACGCTGTACTAAAGGGTAGAATGCTCCCTATAGGTCTCCAAGATGGCAAATCATTACAGGAGTAGAAAACTCTTTCTTTCTTTCTTTCTTTTTGAGATAATTTTATTTGGGGCTCTTATAGCTATTGTTACAATCCATTCATCATTTGTATCAAGCATATTTGTACATATGTTGCCATCATCATTTTCTAAACATTTATTTTAAGCCTTTGGTATCAGATCCTCTTTTGTCATTCCCTCCCCCTCCCACCCTCTTGACCCCTAGATAAATTGTAAATTATTACGACTATTTTCATATCTTACACTGACTGCTTTCTCCTTGTTTCTGTGGTTTGTCTCCCTCAGTGAGGGTAGGGTGGTGTGGAGGTTGTGTGTTATCATTTTGATCTGTTCCCCCTTTTTGTCCTCCTCTTGCACTTGGAAATTGTTCTAAATGGATATATGTGTGTGGTTTTCTTTAAACATTTTTGTGAAGCATTTCTTTTGAACCAGCAAACATTTACTGAGTATTGCTTTGGGCATTATGGGAAAATGGTAGCTATTTGAACAGATAGAAGTAAATTTATCTGCCAAATAGTGCCAGTGTATCATCTGTTTTAGTGACAATAGTCCAACAATGAGAAATCTGGGTTAGATAAAATTATGCCCTGATGTAAAATCCGGTCGGTATTACTAAAGAAAAGATGTCAGATGTCTCCAGGGAACATCAGTTCAGTGGACCCAGAAGATGACTCCCATCAGTGAGCAATGAGAAATCTCCGGAGATTGAGAGTCTTTTCATCCTGTTCCTAACTGGGTACAGGGCAACACTCCTGACCTCACCGAAAGATCAGATGATTTCCAGATGTGAAGTGATAGAGTGAGCAGCAATGACTCAAAGTTATTATTTAAAATTTCTACCCAAGGTCTTCGAATTTCAGCTATGATAGATTGGTTCCTAATAGACTCACCTCTCTGTTAGGATCCATCTGAAAACCTGGAAGAAATACAGCATGACCAAACTATGTCTTTAAAGAAGTTAGAAGAAAAACAGGTAACAAAAAACAGCAACAATCAAGACAATCAGATTTTGTGAAGCTAAGATTCCAGAGAGAGAGAGAGAGAGAGAGAGAGAGAGAGAGAGAGAGAGAGAGAATTTACCTATTGCTTTTCCCCCAAGGCACTCTGGCTGGCCAGGAAAAACCAAAACCAAAACCAAAAGCAGCATCCTAGAATTCTGGCAGTGTAACTGAATAAGAAAATAAATTAGAAAACTGGAATTTAGAGCTAGGAAGACACAACTTTGGAGATTTGGGTTCAAGAAGCAAGGCCTTGGAAGAAAGGTCTAGTAACTCATTTCCCCTCCCAAATCCCATTCATTGGCAGCCCTCGGGGTTCAATGCTGCTCTGACATTCAAGGAGTCATCATAAATTGGCAGGGGCTTGAAGACAGCTGGAAAAGAAAACTAGGACTTGAAAGTCCATTGTGATGAGTAGGTAAATCAGCAAAATAATGGAACCCGGCATTCTGGGTGCAGTTTATCTCTTGTGCAGGATGAGGCCCACGGAAACATGCCAGGGAAGTGTTGGTGTGAGGCTAAAAAGCCAACCTACAGATCCTTGATTCCGACCAGCTGATAGTACTGGAGAAAAACCGGAACTCAGATTAGTTAAATAGGGTTTCTTATACGCTCTGGACTTTTGATGGAGATTCCTGAAATGTCAAGACCTCAGAGAAAAGACAAAGACTAGACAGGGAAGGAATTCCCCTCAGTTCACTTTGAGAGGCCAGCAAAACCTTGGCATGATAACCTGGCAAGCATCTTTCAAAAAGGGAAATTTAAAGACAATTTTCTTATATAAATAAAGATTCAAAAATCTTAAAGAAAATATTAGCACATCAAATACATCATAGCCAAGTTGAGTTTACTCTAGGAATGCGTTGTTGATTTAGTATTAAAAATTCAATTATCCTAATATACCACAGTAAAAAAGTGTGAGAAAACTACATGACTTTTTCAGTAGATGCAGAAAGAGCATATGATAAGATTCAACATGCATTCATAATAAAGCCTCTTTGGGGATAGGAATATAAATAAACTTTCTTGAATCATTAAAGGGCATTTCTAAGTAAAATTTATGACTATTTAAGGGGCAAATAGTAAGGACATGAGTTTTCTGGGTGCAATTTCTCCCTTTTACAAAGTGAGACACAGGAAATCTTAGCAAGTACAATCAGAAAAATACAATGGAACAAAAACAAGCAAAGGAAAAAGAAAGTCATTGTTGTTAAATGCCTCAACGGGTTAGTTTCAACTCACAATTACCTTATGTACAACAGAGCAAAAGCTTGCCATCTCATTATTGTTCCTGTGTCTGAGACCATTGTTGTAATCAATGTGTCAATTCATCTCATACAAATTTTAAAGAATGCTATTATTTGCATATGGTATAATTATGAATGTAGAAAATACCAAATAATCTACAAACATATATGGAGGTTGGTAGGTAAATAAATTTGTAAGGTCACTAAATACTAAATAAACACTCTTGTTAGGTGTCGTCAAATTGGTTTTGACTTTTAGCAACTCTGTGTGCAACAGACCAGATGTCAGCCAAACACACACACACACACACACACACACACACACACACACTAACATGAAGCATGTATCTAACCCGAACTTCTTGTTGTTGAGTCAATTCCAATTCATGGCACCTCCATGCATTACAGAATATGACTGCTCCGTAGGCATTTCTTGTACTGTGAACATGATAGAAGCAAATCACTAAGTCTTTTGCCCACATTGCTGCTAGGTCAGTTCCCATTGCTGACTTTTAAGGTAGCAAGCAATTGAAAATGACCTTAAGAAGATAAATGAGTGGACAAAATGCTACACTTAACAATGGCATAAAACATTAAATATCTAAGCATTACTCTATCAAATATTAAAAACTTATACATAGAAGATGACAAAATACTTTTGAGGTAAATGAAATAAGACCAAAATAAAGATGAAGACTGAGATAAGCTATTTGGTATGTAATGCAAAGATGTCTGTTCTACCTAAATTGATTTGTAGATTTAATGTGCATCTAAATGAAATCAGACTACCATTTTTTAAGGGAAAATTCATGAGATAATCCAAATATACTCACACACATTACAAAAGGAATCTGGGATAGTAAAGACAACCTTGAAGAAATTGAAGGATTTATGTCACCAGATATCAATGCTTATCATAACGATTTATCATTAAAGTACTTTGATTCTGACATAGAACAGGCAAATATATCAGCAGATAGTGAGTTCACCAGCAAATCCATACATATGAAGTTCATGGAAAAATTCCATTGACTCTTCATCTTATTTCCCCATGAAATGATTGAAGTACTTTCTCATATGTAGTCAAATTAAAATAAGAAATTTTAATCATTTTGAGAAAATAATTTTAAAAGGACAAGTAAGTTTAACTCACTAGTTATTAACGGAAGTTGATTACTAGGATACACATTTGAGATAAAAAGACTGATCTCAACTTCTCACTGTACACAAAAATTAATTCCAGAAAAATTAATGTACATGGTAAAGTGAGAAATGCTTATATGTTCTTATATGCTTATGTTCTTCAGTGTGAAATATAAAACATGTGTTTCTAATGATTTAATGTATAAATTTTGGAAATAACATTAGGCTTAATTTTAGGGGTCTTGAAGCAAATAAAAAGAAACCTAAACTAATTACTATGAACCTTCATAAAAGTTTTAAAATTTACACCTCTCAAGAAGTTACTGCAAAAAATATGAACATTTTCAAACCCTGTTCTTCATTAGTAGCAAAAATGACAGTGTGCTTTCATCAAGGGACAGAGCTAAATAAGCGAGATCCTTAACTATAGTTCAATGTAGATGGAGTGAGTAAATAAAGCACTCATGATGCTTTGGGATGAAGTAGTAATTTATTTCTCTTCACCTGTATCTTTTATTGTTCTTGTTGGGTGACCTACAGTTGGTTCTGACTTTTAGTAACTTTATGTGCAACAGAACAAACGACTGCCCTGCCCTGCACCATCCTGACCATTGTTTTTGTTATGCTAGAGCCCATTGATACAGTCATTCTATCAATCCATGCCATTGAGGACCTTCTTTGTCTTTGCTGACCCCCTACTTTATCAAGCATGAGATCCTTCTTCAGGGACAGATCTCTCCCTACAAGGTATCTAACATATATAAAATGAAATCTCACAACCCCAGTTTCTAATGAATATTCTAATGAATATTCTGGTTATACTTCTTCCAAGACAGACCTGCTTTTTCTTTTGGAAGTCTATGATTATTTTCAATATTCTTTCCCAGCACTGTAATTCAAACCAATTGATTTTTCTTTGCTCTTCCTTATTTGATGTTCAACTTTGACATGCATATGATTTGATGAAGCCTACATGGAAGAAGAAGAACACCAGCTTGTGTGACCATGAGCGATCAAAGGGATAAAGAATCAGGCATCAAAAAACATAAAATTATATCATTGTGTGCCCACTTTCCCATTGGGATAGCTGAAGACAAATGTGTGCATAAGCAAATGTAGTGAAGAAAGCAGATGATGTCCAGCTATCAAAAGATATAGCATTTGTAGTCTTACAGGCTTGAAAATAAACAAGCGACCATGCAGCTCAGAAGCAACAAAACCCACATGGAAGAAGCATACCAGCCTGTGTGACCATGAGGTGTCAAAAGTATCAGGCATCGAGGAACTAAATATTTTATTAGTGTAAATGAGGGGGAGCACAGGTTGGGGGCCCAAAGTCTATCTGTAGTTAATGGGCTTCTCCTTACAGAGGGGTCTCAGGGAGGAGATAAACTAGTTAAGGTGTGGTGTAGCAATGATGAAACGTACAACTTTCCTCTTCTTCTTCAATGCTTTCTCCTTTCCAAAAACATGATCCCAATTCTACCTTCCAAATCTGGCTAGACCAGAGGATATACCCTGTTACAGACAGGAGCCCCAAACATAGGGAATCCAGGACAGATGATCCCTTCAGAACCAGTAGTGAGAGTGGCAATACTGGGAGGTATTGTGGAGGAAAGGTAGAAAGGGGGAACTGATGATAAGGATCTACATATAACCTCCTCTCTGGGGTATGCACAGCAGAGAAGTGGGTGAAGGGAGGCACCAGACAGTGTAAGATATGACAAAGAAATAATAATTTATAAATTATCAAGGGTTTATGGGGGCATTGTAGGGAGGGAGGGTGGAAAATGAGGAGCTGCTGCTAAGGCCTTAGATAGAAAGCAAACGTTCTGAGAATGATGAGGACAGTGGATGTGCAGATGTCCTTGACACACAATGGACTTATGTATGGATTGTGATAAGAGTTGTATGAGGCCCCAATAAAAGGATTTTAAAAAAGAGAAAATGTCTTTGATTAAAAGATAGTAAAATCAGCATTAAAAAATATATTTCAACAATTTCAAGTAAAATTGAAAATCACTTTCTATTTTTAGTGTTAGAGTTTATATATACATACACACACACATATATATCCAATAAACAAAGGGACATTTGAAAATTAGGTAATTAAAAAAAGGATAAAAGTAAAAGTGCCTGATTTAGCTTTTTCCCAATGCAGAGGTGGTCTTATAGCGTCATACAAAAGGAATATTTGGAAAGTGGTTGTTGGATGTTTAAAGTGGAGGAAGAGAGATATTAAACAGGGAATCAGGCAGAGAATGTCGAATACAGATGTGCTCTTGAATCGCCCTCATTATTGGTCTCAGTTCTTCAGATTCTTCTAAAAAGTATCATGGAAAAAGTAGATCCACACTGGAGATCTAAGCAAGGAATAAATAATTAAGCATTTAAGCAATTGATTTGGTCTCTGATTAGTCGAGAGCAAGATTACTTGTCTGTAAGTATCATGGGAGGTGGGGGGATCCCATGCTGCAACATCCAAGAACCTCAGTCACAGAAGTACTAGAGGTACTAGTAAGGTGCTATCAGGTGACAGCTATGGGACACTGACTGACTTGAAGGAGGACTGATTGGTGCTGGGGTAAGAAATGAGGGTAGGATTTGAAGAACCACATGAAAAAGTGTTCAACATTAAATGGTACTAGGAATTTAAAAAATACAACTAACTGAAATCCAATTGAAACCACTTTAAGTAAAACTGAGACTCTCACTAAAAATAGGAGAAGAGAATGGATTGTGTGGCTAATTGCCTTTATGAACAATTGCCTGCTTTGCCATAAGGTTGGAGAGACTGGATTGCTTCTGATTATCATTACTAAACATTTTGATCAAAGTTTCCATTAAAGATTCCTGATCGTAAAGAGGAAAATGCAGTTTTAAAATTTACATAGAATTTAGACTTACTGCAGCCATTGAGTAATCTTTACATCTTAAACCAAAAATATACCCTGAATTCTCCTTTAATCCAAATAGCAATATTCCCTAATTTGTTTGGAATGTCTGCTTAGAAAATGATGCTTTTTCAACAAACCAAGGGAATATTGTGGGGTAAAGAAGAAGAGAATCATTCACTATTAGCAGATGATGTTATTTTATATGTTTAAATTCCTAAGTTGTCCACAATAGGATTGCTAGAAACAATAGAGGAGTTTAATAGAGTAGCAGCATAAAAGGTCAACAAGCAGAAATCAATTGGACTCCTATATACTAGTGATGGAAATACCAAAAAAGATATCAGAGAACAATACCATTTACAATTGCCATACAAAAGCTGAAATTGGACTGAGTCCTGGTGGTGTAGTGGTTGTGCTCGGGACTGCAGTCTACTGGGATGGAGGTTCAATTCCAGCTCCACAGGAGCAAAGGCTGGGCCTCCTACTCCCTCCACCAGAGGGCAGTGATGCTCCTCCCCCCCCCCAAAAAAGCTGAAATTACTAGCTTAACCAAAAAAACAAAAGACATGTACAGAGAAAACTATAGAATATTACTATAAGAAATCAAAAGCAATCTGCATAAATGGAAGGATATCCTGTGTTTGTGGATTGGAAGACACACTATTAAGAAAATGTCAATACTACCTAAAGCATAATACAAATTCAATGTAATCCCTATCCAAATGCCAGCCTCATTCTTTAACGAAATGGAAAAGCTGGTTACTAACTTTATATGGAGAGGGAAGAGTGCAGAACAGGCAATGACTCCTCAAAAAGAAGAATAAAGTAGGTGGTCTTCCTCTACCTGACCTCAAAACTACAGACCTACAGTTGTCAAAACAGTCTGGTATTGGTATAATGACAGATATAGGATGCAATGGATCAGGACAGAAAATACTGTAATAATAGAATCAGCATACAAACAATTGACTTTTGACAAATACCCAAAAAGTATTAAATGGGAGGCAGATGCCCTTTTCAATAAATGGTGCTGGAAAAACTGGCTATCTAACTTTGAAAGATAGAAACAAGACCCATATCTCACTCCTTGCCCACGAAAAAGCCTAAAGGTGTATCAAAGACCTAAATGTAAAACCCAAATCAATCAGGAACATCAACAAGAAAATTGGGACAAAGCTAAGTGTCCTAGTGCAGGGAATACATGAGCTATCAGAGATAACAAAGGAAGCACACTGCAAGGAAAACAAAATGGATAAGTGGGACGTATTAAAAATAAAACACTGGGGTACATAGAAAAACTTCATTAAAAGAGTAAAAAGGGAGCTCATAGACTGGGAAAAGATTTTTAGTAACAACCAAATACAGGGCCAATTATTAAAATCTACAGAATTTTACAGGCTTACAACAAGGAAACCAGCCCCCCCCCCCCAAAAAAAACAAAACAAAACAAAACAAAAACCTAATAAGTCTCTGAGAAGGTGGGCAAAGAATGACACTCGAATGAATGATAAATACATGAGGAAGTGCTTGTATTTACTAGCCATCTGGGAAATGCTAGTGAAAACAACCATGAAATACTATCTCATACCTGTAACTGTAGCCCAGTTCTCTAAAAACTGAGAACAACAAATGCTGGAGAGAGTGTGGTGAGATTGGAACTCATAAGTACATACAGCCACTGTGGAAGGTGATATGGTGATTCCCAAAATGGATGGTGTGACGGTCATGTGCTTATGTTAATGTTATGATTGAGATGTAGGGATGGAGTCTAGCCTGTTAATCTGGAGATAGCCATTGAGTAGCCAATGAGGCCTCTGTGTGGGCATGGCTTTCTCCTGAGATTTCTGGGAAATCTCACGATATTTTCCTCGTAAAGATGAGACGCTATCTTCCCCAGTTGTTGGGAGTTAGTCTCAGAGACGACGAGTCATGGACAAGACAAGATAGCAGCATCTGAGAAGCTGGAGGAGCCGGTGGAGAGACTAGACACATGGCTTTGCCCTGATGGAGACAGACCTCTGAAGCTGGGGCGGCCAGATGGAGACCTCGCCAGCAATGAGTTGCTTCTGCTGTTGATGGACCCTGAGCCCTGGAAGCGAGGAGCCATGTGGAGACCAATGCCAGCCACGGGATTCTGCACCCACTGACCAGTGACTTCATGAGTCGGAAGGAGACTTTATAGATTGATTTCAGGGCATATGGGTTAAGGTCGGACTACAACTTTGAACTGGACTGAGCTCAGTGTTCTGTTTCTCTTGTATATAAACCTTTTCCTTACATCTATATGCGTGTGTATGAAATTTGTTCCTCTAGTCTACCCAGACTAACACATTATGGTACCTTAGGAGTGGGGTACTAGAGGAACAAATCATAAAATGGAAAGTAGATGCTTGTTTGACTTGTGCCTCATGGTATTGTTACTTCTTTGGCTAGTCAGAAGTCAGATATGTCCTTGCAGTTTACTGAATTATTTTCTGGAAGCAGTATGGGAGATTGAAGTTTTGATTATTTTGTTTGGATGCTGTCTTTGATTGTTCCTATATAAAATGAGTACTGTTAATGTATGTCTTGAGCTAAGGGATAAAAACTGCCTTTTAAATGTCTCAGAACCTATCCTGCTAAAGGAGAATGGTTAAGAAGGTCAGAATGCCTGACCAAAAGCAGAGATCTGTTTTGATGCCTTCAGAGACCTAATTCAATGTTTTTGTATAAACAGTAGTTTAGATAAGGATATAGATAAGCTTAATAAGTATTGACCTTGACTGTTTTAAGAATGAAGTTTGATTTCTGACTATGCTGCTTATACTGATTTCTTATGCCTGTTGTTGTAAATATAAGGATGCATAGAAATGTTGCACTTCCAGTTACCTCAAGCCAAACATTGACCTCTAGATGGTTTAGGACTTAGCGACAAATACATCTCTGAAGAGATTAACCCACCTTGTGCTTAGATGGGGTTAGGCCACACCTGCAAAGATTTCTTTGAAGAAAGTATTTCCACCCAGTCTTTCGGAGTACTCAGGATACTTGTAGTCTGAGAGGAGGTCAGACTGAATAATAAAGAAGGATAGAGTGAATTTCCTTGGAAAATCCTGACTAGTGATTATCTTCAGAAGCAAAGGAATCTGGAACCATGAAGCTAACTCCTCTCTGGGTCTGAATGTTAAAGGAAACTTGTGGCAGGCTGAAATGCTTGTTAGGTGACCACCCAGATTTACTACTTGTCGGTGAAAGTAGGAGAAATGCAGCAATAAAGAGCTGGGTTGACTTTGGCCACAGACACCCGTGGATTTTGTTCACTGGAAATAGAGAAGATGAGAGCAGGTTGACTGGTCTGAAGTTCATGACCTAGTATGAGAGAGCTAGGCATGTTGAGAATTTGTTGGGACCCTGGTCTAAAGAGAAGTCGACCAATGGCTACCGTGGTAGGCTAAGTGAAACAGCCCACAATGAGTTGACCAGAACTTGACCAGAGGAAGAGAAGTGATTTGAGTCTGTGAACTGGTGCATATCGCTGCTGACTTTATGGATGGCCTGTCCTGATTTGACTTTGCTAATGGATGCACACGTCATGAGTTTCCAACTGGAATGAAGATTCTTCACGTTGAAAGATATGATTGTTTCCTTAGAGCACTGGGTTGATGTAAGTGGGCAATATAGAAATTAGATACCCCATGGGGGAATGAAGGCATGAGGTGGTTTGGCTTGCAAACTCTTAAAGGTGGTGGAATATATATTCATAAGATATAGAATCAAGGTGTAGATATTTTGTAACTACAATTGCAAGGCACAGGATATCTTTTGTCTTGTTCACTTATAGAAATTTATTTTTAAATGATGGTGACACATGTTGAATTGTATGCATTTTAGTTTTATTCTGTTAGGCATAGGTATGATTTTATTTTTTATTTGAATGTTACAAAGGTATGTGAAAGTATAGAATTAACAAGGGGTGGTCTGTGGCAGTCATGTGCTTATGTTAATTTTATGATTGAAATGTAGGGGTGGAGTCTAGCCTGTTAATCTGGAGATAGCTATTGAGTAGCCAAAGAGGCTTCTGGGTGGGCAAGTCTTTCTCCTTAGACTTCTGGGAAACCTCGCGATATTTCCCTCGTGAAGATGAGAAGCTATCTTCCCCAGTTGTTGGGAGTTAGTCTCAGAGACGATGAGTCACGGACAAGACAAGATGGCAGCATCCGAGAAGCTGGAGGAGCCTGCGGAGAGACCACACACATAGCTTTGCCCTGATGGAGCCAGACCTCTGAAGCTGGGGCGGCCAGATGGAGACCTCTGCCAGCGATGAGTTGCTTCTGCTGTTGATGGATCCTGAGCCCTGGAAGGGAGGAGCCATGTGGAGACCCCTGCCAGACACAGGGTTCTGCACCCACTGACCTGTGACTTCATGAGTTGGAAGGAGACTTTATAGACTGATTTCGGGCATATGGGTTAATATCGGTGTGTAAGTCCGGGTAGACTAGAGGAACAAATTTCATAGACACGCAGATAGATCTAAGGAAAGGGTTTATATACAAAAGGAATGTGACACTAAGAAGGCAGTCCAGTAAAAAGTCATAAGTCCGATATTAACCCATAGGGGTGACAGTGTGAACCTATGATTCCTTTGTAGGAACTACATAGGAAATACATCACTGATGAACTCCCCTTATCCACAGATGAGAGAGGAAAATGATTACTGTACAGAGTGCATTGGAGAGATGAGTATAGAAGACCAAAGAAAGAAACCTCACTGGAGCAGTTAAAACTTTGTCAGTTGATTTCCCACCTGATGCATGCTGGACCTGATCTAATTTCAACATTTTCTGTGCTTTTGTTTGCTTTGTTGTTTTTCATTTGTTCATATTAGAGTGTATCTCAGAGATGTTGTGCCATTGGAGGTCAGGTGAAGCTCGTGAAGTTGTGTTATATGCTTTTCTGTTTTTCCTTATTTGAAACCCAGGATTGATGAGCCTATAGGGACAGCAAGTAGAATATGGGTTTCCCGGAGGTGAAGGGGCAGGGGTACAGTGATGGTGAGGGGGTAAAAGAGAGATGAAGTTAAGGAGTTCAGGAAGAAAAAGGATGCTTGGAAATTGATTGTGGTCATCATTGTACAATTCTGCTTGATGTGATTGAACTGCTGAATGATATACGGATTAACTCCCAATTAACATTATTTTCTCTTTTTAAGTCATTGAGGGCTTGTACATCACTTATCACAATATATATATATATATATATATATATATATATATATATATAGTGCCAAGAACCTTTGCATGCCTGTTGCCATCATCATTCTCTAAACATTTGCTTTTCTAGTAGAGCTCTTGATATCAACTTTTCATCTTTTTCCCTTCCTCCCATCTCCCCCCTACCTCACTAACCCTTGGTATCTTATATATTATTATTATGTCATGTCTTATACTGTCTGATGTCTTCCCTTACCCACTCCTCTGCTGTCCATTCTCCAGATAGGAGGTTATGTATAGATCCTTGTAATTGACTCTCCCTCTCTACCACACCTTCCCTCTCTCCACTCTCTCTACTGTTCCTGAGGGGTTCACCTGTCCTGGATTCCCTGTATTTCCAGTTCCAGTGTACCTCTTCCAGCCTAGGTGGATCTGTAAGGTAGAATTGGCATCATGAAAGTTGGGGGTAGGAAGCTTTTAAAAGCTAGAGGAAAGTTGTATGCTTCATCATTATTTCATTGCACCCTGACTGTCTAACTCTCCCCATGACTCTTTCGTAAGGGGATGTCCAATTGCCCACAAATGGACCCTGGGTCCACATCTCACACTCCCCTTTTCATAGTGATGTGATTTTTCCTTGATGCTTGATACCTACTCCCCTTGACCCCTCATGATCACACAGGCTGGTGTGTTTCTTCCATGAGGGCTTTGCTGCCTCTACATTAGTTGGCTGCTTGTTTACCTTCAAGTCTTCAAGACACCAGGTGCTTTATCATTTGGTAGTTAGGCACTGTGTTAGTCTGGATAGACTAGAGGAACAAATTTCAGAGACACGCATATAGGTATAAGGAAAGGGTTTATATACAAAAGAAATGTGATCCTCAGAAGGCATCCCAATCTAGTCCAGTGCAAAGTTATAAGTCCAATAATAACCCATATGCCCGAAATCAGTCTATAGAGTCTGCTTCTGACTCAGGAAGTCACAGATCAGTGGGTCCAGAATTCTGACGCTGGCAGGGTTCTCCCCATGGCTCCTCGCTTCCAGGGCTCAGGTCCATCAACAGCATGCCACTCCAGCTTCAGAGGTCTGCCTTCATCAGGGCTAAGCCGTGTGGTCTCTCCACCGGCTACTCCAGCCACCCAGCCGCTGCCATTCTGTGTTGCCTGTGGTTAATCATCTCTCAGACTAACTCCCAACAACTGGGGAAGATAGCTTCTCATCTTCATGAGGGAAATATGGTGAGATTTCCCTGCAGCCTCAGGTGAAAGCCATGCCCACATAGAGGCCTCATCGGCTACTCAATGGCTATCTCCAGATTAACAGGCTAGACTCCACCCCTACATTTCAATTATAGAATTAACATAAGCACATGACTGCCACAGGCACCATCAGCTTTCTTTATCATGTTTGCCTCGACACCCATTTGTCTTCAGTAATCATATCAGGAGGGTGGGCACACAATGATATGATTTTGTTGTTGTTGCTGCTGGTACATGATTCCTTCCACAACTCATGGTCACACAAGCTGGTGTGCTTCTTCCATAGTGGACTTTGTTTCTCCTGAGTTAGATGGCTGCTTATTTACCTTCAAGCCTTTGAGACCCCAGATATTATATCTTTTAGTAGCTGGGCACCACCGGCTTTCTTCACCACTCTTGCTCATGCCCGCACATATCCTCAGCAATCATCTCTGGAAGGTGAGCACACAGGGATATGGTTTTTTTTCTGCTTGATGCCTGAGACCTGATCCTTTCAACACCTCGTGACCACACTGGCTGGTGTGCTTCTTCTGTGTGGGCTTAGCTACTTCTCAGCTAGATGGTCATTTTTTTATCTTTACACTTTTAAGACCCCTGAGGTTATATCTTTTGATAGCTGGCCACCATCAGATTTCTTCACCACATTTGCTTATGCACCCATTTGTCTTCAGTGATCATATTGGGACTGTTCCACAATATATACTCCAAAATATTAAGCAAATACTAGCACCCATTTACCAGAGAGTGGTGTGGAATTCAAAAGTTAAATAATCTCTCTAAAAGCTCTAGCTATAAGGCCTTTGTGTGTCTCACAAAAGATAGGGCCAACCCCCCGCTGTTAGGATAATGCATCACTCCCCCTGAAAGCTTTAGCTAAAGTCTCCCACCCACAGGCAATCAAAGCTAGGCTGCCATTAGGAAACTTAAGTCCACTGATGTTGTCACTTGGAGATCTCACACTTCTTATAACGTGTACCTATAGCACAACCCTTTCCTGTGAATGTCTTTCTTTACCTGTAATTAGGGGTCTTGCATGACTCCAAAGAGTATATAAAGATTGGTTATAATAAAGAGACTCTCTCTCCAGCCTCTAGCACTGGATGCTCTTGCCCCCTCTCCCTCTCCTTCATGTAATCCCTTTCCCCCACTTGCGCTCTCTCTCCACGTGGACACCAAGTGGGGCTGAGGTGAGCATGCTACCATGAAATGTGTCTGACTCTTATTATACCTTTCCTTCTCATGCTCTCCATAGCTTTACTATAATAAATAATAATTATCTCTATACAACTGCACCTATTAAACCTGTGATGTATGTATCTGAAACTGGCTTCCATTGATACCACTTTAATAGAACAGAGTGTTCTTGCATTGAGGGAATGCTTGAGTGGAGGCCAAAGGTCCACATCTCCTACCTTAGTACTACAACTATAAATATATTTATCTAGATTTATTTATTCCTTATCATAAATAATTATACTTACATATGTACATGCCCGTATTTAGACCTCAAAACCCAAATGAAGCCTGAGCATGAGAGTGGGACAAGAGGAAAGTAAAAGGAAATAGAGGAAAGAACTAGGCGGCAAAGGGCATTTATAGAGGTCTAAAGCATTATTTTCTTAAAAGAGAAAATTATGCTCTTTCAAAAGAGATCTATCTATATGGGGTCAAATAGACAACTACTTAAAAGATCCACTAGAAATATTAGGGGGGCATTGAGATTATGGTAATGAAGGAGAAGCGACTTTGAAAAGGAGGGAAATGGTTTATACAATCCAAAGAACATAATGAGTATCATCAGATGGTGCATGTAGAAGTTGTTGAATTGCTGTTTGCTCTACTTTGTATGTTATCCACGACAATAAAGTAAACTAAATTATAGAAAAGATAAAGAAATGAGAATTCTGGGCATGGAAACATGGTGTCGGGTAATGTACTACCATTGAGTTCAGACTCCTTGGGCTACAATTTCACCCTCACCACTTACTAGGTATTCCAAAACAGGTGAAATACTTAATCATTCTGTAATCCAGTTTCCTCCTCTGTATAATTAGTATAATCATGTTTACCTTATTTATGTAAGTATACATGTATGTGTACATGTTTGTCATAGGTGTTAAATGCGTTTATACAAGAAGAGGCATATTTTTAAACACAATTATTGGCGTATGATTTGCATATCTTACATTTCAATGGTTCAGTTATACTAAGTAGAGTTGTATAATTATCTTCACAATCAATTGTAGAACATTTTCTTCTTTCTTTCATGCAGTGTTATTAGCTCCCTAACCTCTCCACAAGTGGAGTTCTGGACACACATTGTTTACTGGAAGGAAGCACTCTCAGTAGAAATCAAAGATGATGACCAAAATAAATAATATTATGTATAAAATAAATAATTACAATTATTTGATAAAAATAGACAATCAAAATTATTTTAATTATTTAAATAAACCATTCTTGGCCAAACATGGATACCTTATTAAAATGCCTTGGGTGGTTCAGTTGTGAAGATAATTTTTTGTCATGTAATCTAATTAAATATTTTGATTTTTGATATCAGGATGTATCTCTCTTGAGAAGAAAAGTGAAATCATGAGACTATTAGGTAGTGGTCTGGGAGAACGCAACACTTTTTATAAAAGATGTCTGTTGTCAATATCTACTATTGGTAATAGAGAAATTGTAGCCTAAATTTTATGTGTAAAAACTTGTATGGAAAAGAAATAGCTAAGGAGATTGGACAATATTGCCCTTAGGAAAGAGGATTTTGGAAAGAAGTTGGATTAAGGGGGATGCTTCTTTCATTTGGGGATTTACTGTTTGTAGGTGACTGTGTCTATCATAGTTGATATAACTGAAAAAATAGCAAAGAAAGACAATGAAGAACAAACAGAGTGTCAATTTTTTCTAAGGCCAGCTTCTTTGTTCAACACCTGATTGAGTAAGGATTCAATGTGTAGCAAAATTCACAGGTTTGCCATCTTTCTCCCATGTTTTTGTTAAGTTGGACTGATTCTGATGTACAGAGACACTCTGTACAACAGAAGGTAACACGGTTGAGTCTTGGACTGTTCACACTGTTGTTTTTATTTTGTAGCATTGTTGCAGTCCCTATATTGATCTATTTCTTTGAGGGTCTTCCTCTTTTTCACCTCTACTCTGTCAAGCATGATGTCCTCCTCTTTAAAGGAAAAGAGTGACCGAAAAATTTGAGCAACTGATCATTTGGTTAGTAGCTGGGTATTGTATAATACAGAACCAGGTAACTATATAAAAACATACCCATATAAAATTTTGTCTATAAATGCATATATACTTACACATACATATATACATATAAAAACCCAAACCAATGGCAACAACTGTGCAAATGTGGTCTGCATACAATTGATGTATATATTGATCATGATAGGAGTTCTATGAGTCCCCAATACAATTATTTATTAAAAAAAAACCCAAACCAAATCAATCACCGTCAAATACATCCTAACTCACAGTTGCTCTATACTTTAAAGGCTCTCAGGAGCAGACAGCTTCATCTTCCTCCTATAGAAGGTGTTGGAGGATTTGAAGCACACAGAGACCTTGTGGTTAGCAGCCCAATTCCCAACTCAAAGTGCTACCAGGACTTTCTTTTTAATATATATCATTTTTGCCACCCAGATATGCAGTGGAATCTCATTTTGACTCAATTTGTATTTTCTGCACCCCCACAATGATTCGATTGTGTAAATCTGCTACACAACCCCCACTTAGAGTATTGAAAAATAAGAATGTTACTTTGAGGACCAAGGTGTGCCTGACTCAATCCATAGTATTATCAGTTACCTCATAGGCACGTGAAAGTCGGGCATCGAATAAGGAAGATCAAAGAGGTATGGATGCATTTGAATTGCAGTGCTGGCAAAGAATATTGAAAGTACCCCGGACTCCCAAGAGGACAAACAAATCTGTCTTGGAAGAAGTGTGATCAGAGCGCTCCTTAGAGGCAAAGATGGAGCGACTTATTCTTACAGACTTAGGACCTATTGCCAGGAGAGAGCAGGTCCTGGATAAGTTGGAGAAGCAGAGGAAAAGAGGGAAACACTCAAGGAGATGAATTGACCGTGGCTGCAACCACAGACTCCAGCATGGGAACAATTGGGAGGACAGTGCAGGACCTGGGAGTTTTTCCCTCTGGCATGGTGTGAGTATGGGTCAGAATCTGCTCAATAGGAATGGTAATGTCAGTGACATTAACCCCCCAACCAAACTCCCTGCTATCATGTCAGGGAGGACTCACGGTGACTTTATGGAGCAGTTTAGATCTGTGAGTTTCCAAGTTTATAATTATTTACAGGAATAGAAAGCCCTGTCTTTCTTTTACGGAGTGACTGATGGTTTCGAACCTAACCTTGTGAGTGGCAGCTAAATGAGTAGCCACTATCTCACCAAGGTTCCTCATGTCATTAAAGGTCATGTTAGATTGAGTAAAATCAATTTCTGCCTTAGGAGCTCATTTCACTGCTGAATCTATCTTTACATCAAATGTGTATGCAAGAAAGCCTGTTTTGTGTCTCATATGTTCATCTTAGTATATAGTAAATATGGTGTGCTTTCCATGAGAAAAAAAACCCAGCAAAAAAGATCTTCCAGACACTCTAATGCATATGTAACACAATGATACAAGAACAATAATGATAATAATGCTCAAATATGTGTCAAAAACTAGCACCTGTTTACCACTATAAAGCTTTACTATGAACCTTGAATGTTTAATATAACAGAGCCACCAGGCAGGGGTTGTACATAAATCTGAAATCCATAACTCATGACCACCTGCTGGTGTGTACACACACATTTTTATCTTTGAAAAAGCAATTCAATACTAGAGATTTCAGGAGTGTCAGTGACCAGATCAGACTCAATTTGATTGAAACTCCAGTAATTTGGGACAGTCAGAGCTGGTCCATGAATTTAGCCACCACACTGCTTTAGCCTATGTCCAAAGTTTATTTCTTCTGTAGTGTTTTTCTCCTCAAAGTCAATCATACTCAAAATTCCTGACATTAGGAAACTTCATGAAGAAAAGAAAAATCACAATAAATGATATCATCATTCTTCATTTCTCACTTGGTCTTCTGCCATCTCATTGGCCCCCTCCTCATGCTCCACAGTTTGCCAGCCCCAGCTGCCCCATTCACCTTGGTGCTTGTCATTCCCCTCATGATCTGGCATTGTAATTCAGTCTCTCAAGCCAACCGTTTCTCTTGGGAGGTGTGTCCTTTCCACCTTGGCTTGTTTCTTTAGCCTCCTTGGAATTCTGATATTTATGTGTCTTATCTACTTACAGCTCCAACTTACGAGACTGAAGATTTTCTTCTAATAACAAATATTGATATTACCAATCTCATTAATATTTCCTAATCCAAAGACTTTGAAATGTTTTGTTGATTTAATAGATCCTTTTTTCTGATACACAGTAAGAAATGTTCCGATCCATATTTACTGTCCATAGATAACTGTTTTATGAATTACTGCCATCCAACCTTTGTCCTTATTCCTATTGTGTGCCTTTTTATTGCATAAATATAGAAATAGGAACTATTTATTGTTCTTTGGGTCACACTACCGGGTTTTTCTTTTTACCATTCAACTTGAATGAGAGCGCTTTCTCTTGAGAGTTTCAAAGGTTTGCATGTCTGTTTTGGTTTTCCTCCCCTCAATGTTTCCTGGCTTCCCCCCACTAATCTAGTTAATCCATACTTATTGCCACCAATTCTATAGTTCTAGGGTTTGTATTTTTAATTCACTTGAAATCTATTTATTTATTTGTATTTCTATGGCATAGACTAGTTCCTTAAATGGCAGAAATATTTTGTACTCAATTGCTAATTTAAAGGGGTGCAGTTCAAACCCATCAAAGCAGACCTTGGAAGAAATGTACTTTCTGAAAGGGCCTTTCAAACTGCTTCCATCAAGATTATAGGAACCCATGGAGCAGTTTCTTGCTGTAACAAAAAGAATCTACATGTCACAATATACCTAAGAACAACTTAGAATAAAAGCAATATCTAATTGACCCAATGATTTTTACTGAACATCCAACCCATTCCCCTGATTTGAAATATTCGCTATACTATGGGCTAAGCTATTCTCTGTGTTTATGTATTTGAGAAGGGAAACATATCTTAGTGTGGGTATTTAATTTATTTCCTAGAATTAAACTGTAAGGTTGTGTTGCACATTTTAAAAATTAGGAAAATAAATAAAAACCCCAAAGCTTATTGAAGTGGCTGTGATAAATATTTTGTTTGTTTGTTTTCTCAATGCTTGTTTTTTAATTTTTAGTTTCCTCTTGACGGCTTAAGAATTGTTCCTTTAAAAATGCTGTGCATGTGTGTGTGTTTGCACACTATTTTTGGAATTGGAGGGCTAATTACAAATAGGCATTTCCAAATGTCATTGTTTAACTGTCTGATGCCTATTCATGAATAGCATCCCAATTTTGAAGCAACTGAGCATTTTAGGGTGGTTTGCTGGCCGCATTTGAGAGGGGAAAAAATATTGCTAGCATTATCCATAGTAGTTTTCCCTTTGCGAGGCCGCTGGCTCTCATTTGCATATTGCCTTAGGGAATCAGCGCTTCCCTACTGGAGGTCTGACCCGCCTCGTGGGGGCCATCTGGGGGAGACACGGTACCAGTCAGTCACGGTGACTGAAATGCATGAACATGGGCACAGCTCCACTTCAAATCTCTCACATGGGCCTCACCCAGACTGAAGGCTCTTTACAAATGGGCGGTGCATTCTGTTACTATAAAAATAATGGGCTTTCTAGTTGCAGAATCCCTTTCCTCATAGAAGTCTGGGTTATATCTGGATACAGTTTATAATATTCCAACTGTTTCAGCTAGCACGTGCTCTTATAGGGATCCCTGGTGGTGCCGTGGTTAAAACGCTCAGCTGCTAACAGAAAAGTTGGAGCCCTTCAGCATCTCTGTGGGAGAAAGATGCGGCATTCTGAGTCCACCAAGATTTCCAGCCTTGGAAACCCCATTGGCAGGGCAGGACTCCTCTGTCTTCCAGGTTCCTTCCGAGTCAGAAGAGATGAGATGGCAATGCACTTTTGGGTCTAGTGATGCTATAGCATGAATTCCACAAAAGGGTTGCTTTGAAGATCAGGGATTTAATTTCTCACAGTTTAGGATCCTGGGCATCCAAATTCAGGAGCTGGGCTACAGGGAGGACTTGGGGGACAGAGCCCAGTCTCAGTCTCTTTATCTCAGGGTTTCCTTGGTCCCTTGCCGTTCTGTTAGCACCCGTCTTCCATGTGTCTCATTTGTATTATTTTCTGCAAAGGAGGCAGGGAAATGTAATCTGTAAGATAGTTGTATCTCAGTTCCACAAATAGAGAGAGATTCTTTTAGTAGGGAAGGAGTGCTGGTGATCCATCAGGTAAGCTGCATGAGTGGGAACAGAAATGACGGCATTGGCTTGTTGGGGCTGGTGGAGGTGGTTCACAGGGAGATGTTATGGTTGAATAGTGATACAAGTAAACCATCAATGTTAGAAAATTAGGATATACCTTTTAGGTCAGGAATAATGTTTCCTTTTCACTTTGACTCATAGTCTTTATTCTTTTTCTAACCATACATACAAAGGGACATGAAATTTTAAGGAAGATGTGAAAGATAAAAATAGATACTGATTATGTATAGTCATGGAAATTACCTCTAATTGTGTTGAGAAGAATAATTGCTATAGGTGCTTCTGTGTATTATAGACTGCTAGGCTGTAGTACTCACCAAATGATTAATGGAAACTCTTAAGGAGTGACATAGCATCCCAGGTTTACTACAGATGAACTACAGTGGTTGATTAGCCCAAGTAAACTAGTTCTATCATTCTTAAGGGGATTGAACATTTACATAGACTGTGTGATGAATATTTGCTATCATTTGTGATACTGTTGTGGATGGCCATTAACCACATGCCTGCTTCCATTTCAGGCTGTTTTTCTACTTCTGTCAGACACAAAGCAAGCCTCCTTTTGTTTCCTGATCACAGCTCTAATTTTCCCAGCTGGATGAATTCACCAAGTTGAGAGTCTGAGAGGCCTTAACATTAGCAGGATCTACAAAGTGCCAGAGGGGCACAAATTCTGCATGTTGCCAGGCTGGGAGGTGCGGTTGCCACAGCTACCACAGCTGCTGATTTCTCTGCCGTGTGCTCTCCCGGGAAGGGAAGCTCTCAAGGTGACAGGGGCTTCATTATAAGACTGATATTGCAATTCACTTGCTTGCGTCTCCCTATTTTAACCTACCCTCCCGAGTCCTACATCGGACTTTTTGTTATTGTTGTTGAGGTCGGGGGGTGGGGAGAAACAAGTTTATCCTGAGAACAATCGGAAGGATAGATCATAGAGTGAACCATGAATCTATAATTATGATTTCTCCCTGGACTTTGGCCTTGTTCATTTTGGCTTGAGCAGTTGTCAGGGGGATGTCTTACTGCACGTGGCACAAAGACCAATGATTTATATGAGTTCTGTATACACATTCTATGCACCAATTTAAAAACCATATGTTAGATACAATCCCGCCAGCCTGCCTCCTCGGTGATGCTTAGAGACCTAGGCCTAACTGGCAAATGATTCTGAAGTCTTAAAATACTACACTTTAGTTACTGATCGTTAAGCCTTCATCTATAAAACATTAATTGTGGATGAGTGCCTTCCTTTAGGGCCAAATCATGTACATTATAAAATTGACACACAATCTTCTCTAGATGGTGGATAGTGCTTACACTATGAGAATGTGCTCATAGTGGGTTTATATCGTATGTACTTTCAGACTTGCATGGTATTGATGTTGAACTACAAACCAAACCCACAGCCATCGAGTAGATTTCAACTCAGAGCAACCTTTGGAGGCGGCACTCTTCACAGAGGCAGGAAGTCTCATCTTTCTCTCTGTGAATGGTTAGCAGGCACCGATCTCTGACCCTCTGGTTAGCAGCCCGAGGCTTAACCCACTGTTCCATCAATTCTCCTTTCAAAAGAGAGAATGGACTAACCGTTTGCATCTTCATGGCCAACATTCCTGTTCCAGAAGCAGTTGTCTCAAAATTCAGACTGCTTTCATTCTGTGAAACAGCCATCAGCTTACAGGGAGATTTTTGCATCCAACCCCAAATGTGCAGTGGACATTAGAAAACAGAAAATTCTACAGGTAGAGGGCTGACACCAGTCACTAAAGTTGAATGGTCTATGTGAAGAACTAAGTGAATGTAAAAACAACAAAAACAAAACCTCAAATGCCTTTGTGTAGCCTCTGTGTACTCTGTATATTTTATATCTTATATTTTAAATATTTTGAACAGAAAATAATTTTATGTGATTAAGAATACAGTACAAAATGGTCTAGAATAAAAGGTCTTGTTCCAACTTCCACTGTCACTCAGCTCATGTTTTCTCCATTATCAACCAATAACAGTGTTATTAATTACTGTGTATCCTTCCAGAATTGCTTTAGATAAAAACAACTAAATGTCTAACTATATTACTATTTTCCTTATTTCTTATCAAAAGTACAACACTTTAGACCTTCTGCATTTTGACATTTTGACTTGATGATATTTCCTGGACAACTTTCCAACACATTGAAAATTTAGACATTCTTTTTTATATCTTTGTAGCTTTTCATAACAAGCATGTACAGTTAAATAAGCCAACTCCTTATTGGGGGGAAACTGGATTATTTCCAAACTTTCATTACTCCACACGGTGCTTACAATAGCTTTTACATATGTTGCTTCATGCTTATTTACGGCTATTTTCAAATAATTGAAATAAGGACAAACCCTAAGAAGAGAATCATCCTCAATTTTGGTAAGCTTCCAAATCAGAGAGCTGATGGTCATTTTCGCTCCTCTAAAGTTATTTTGTTTTTTCAGTGTGCATTATGTTTAGAGCCCTGGTGGTGTAGTGGGTTACACAACATCGGTCGTTTGCAACCACCAGCCTATCTATGGATGAAAGACAAGGCTTTCTATTTCCGTGCAGACTTACAATCTTGGAAATACACAGGGGCAGTTCTACCCCATCCTGTGGGTCAGAAGTGACTCAATGGCTGTGTTTCGTGAGTGTGCATTTTATTCAGACAAGAGTATGAACTGCTTTAATAAACCAGTAGAATCCACTTAGGTATTTAGAAGGAAGCGACATTGCCTATCTATTTTTTATAAAGGTGTAGGTCCATCCTAAGACCTTTGCAGAAATACTGCTTTCCAACAGAAATGGGTGGAAAAAAGGACCAGTTGCATGTCATGTTGTTATTCGCTGTTTAATTGACTCTGACTCAGGGAGTCATAATAAGCATGAAAATCATGTGGAGAAGGCTGGGAAGTCCTTCATCTCTCTTGTTTGACCTCTATGTCCAAGCAATTACTTCATTCTGAGGATTTTCCTCCGGGATGGGTTCTCACAGGAATTCCTTCCCCTGTGTTCTACAAATATTTCTAAACATCTAAATTCTTCAGAATGGTTACTCAATAATGCGTATTCTTTATATTTCATTGTATGTTCACATTGATCCTGGGGTAGAACATATTTCTTTAAACCATTTCCTTATTATCAAACACTTATAGTAACTTTTCTTTTTGTGGATGTGGTTCTTGCTGTTTTCTCAGTGAAATCTTGTGCAACCCTTTTATTAATTTTTAAGAATTCTAACCATTTTGAGTAGTTATTTCAGCAGAATTTAGTTTTTGAGGGTCTATTCCCCCAGTACACACTAGGATGTTTGAAATAGGAAAGCATTTTGTTTTAGTCCTTTTCTTTTAAATTACAAGTTTACAGACTATCAATTAAGCTAGTATTTTTCATTATTATATATATTTGTAAGACAGTACCTTCATAAGAGGCAATATTTCTAACTCCAGAGGCAATCTGATATCTGTGCATGCCTCTTGGTGATATTAACGGCAGATAGGAAAGTTCTATGACTTGCCTTTTCCGGTTTCAGTTCTAGCATCATGGACCATTCTCTCGGATTCCCTCCGCTCTCCATCAGTGTCATTTGCTCTTCCGGTTCGGTGGTCCTCTGTGTTACCGCAGACAGCTCAGTCCGTGCTTTTGGTATTACTTTGGAGAGAACAGTATGCTCAGGGGCTGGGAGGTGCACGCTCAGTAATGCCTTTCCCGGCCTTCATTTTTATTTATTTAACGTGCAACTTTCCTTCTTCTTTTAAGATCATTTATTGGGGGCTTTTACAGCTCATGCCAATCCATCCATCTATTGCGTCAAGCACATTTGTATGCATGTGTTGCCCTCATCACTCTCAAAACATTTGCTTTCTACTTGAGCCCTTGGTATCAGCTTCTCTTTTATCCCTCCCTCCGCCACCCTCCCATCCTGATGACCCCTTGATGAATTATAGATTATTATTGTCTGCCTCTCTTACACAGACCGCTGTCTTCCTTTACGCATGTTTCTGCTGTCTGTCCCTCTGAGGCGGGTGGGGGGTGGTGGAGGTGAAGAACGCGTGAATTATTGCAATCATCCCTCTTTCTTCCCCTTCTCCCCCACTTTCTCCATGCCCTCCTGACAATGCTGCTCCCATGTCTGTTCCTGAGGGCTTTATCTGACCTGGATTCCATGTTGTGAGCTTTTATGCCATTGCTTGATTTGTCAGTATGTTCTCTCTCCTCTCTCTCTCTCTCTCTCTCTCTCTCTCTCTCTCTCTCTCTCCATGCCTGCTCCTTTACAGAAGGTCACCATGGTTTGTCATGGACTCTGGCTAACATTTCCAGCCTATTTCATTGTTCACTAATGAGTAAATTTCAGGCCACTTTGGTTGGGTCTCTCCCCAGGAAGTAACTAACCCCTTTTGCTTCCCTTATCTGCCTCTCCAAATTGTGAAAGCAAAGTTCTTCAAAATGTGAAAGACCCACTCACTACCTTAGGAGTAATTTACTTTGTGGTTAGAGGCAAATAGGCATGACTTCAGTAAAACTTCAATTCATTTGGAATGGTTTTATGCATTTCTTTAGTCATTTTTAGTTTGTTCTTTTATGATCGAAATGAAGAGATCTGATTTTATGTGCATATGAATGCTGTAAAACCTGTGAAAGTGGGAAACTTGTCAGAAGGAGACTGCACCTAGCTTTCATTGCAACAACTGCTAGAAACATGGAGGATGACACCCTGTCAAAGGCAGACAGCTTGAGAAGTCTGGAAAACTAAGGTGCTTTGTCCAGTTCTAGCTCTCTCAGGGATACCTGCATACTAATTACAATGATGTTCTTATCTGAATCGATAGAGTTTCATATTTTTACAGCCAAGAAGAGTGACGCTTCATTTTTTTAAAATTCAAACTCACTTTCTGATATAAGTGAGAAACAAAGTTCAGGAACATGATGTTTCTACTTCTCTTGGTTCCCTTCTGATGATCAGTCCTCTCTATTGCTACTGTTTTGGCATGGCGATTTTGAAGGGAAGAAAAGAAAAGAAAAGAAGGGGGAAAAACACCCAGAATAAAAGAGTAAACATGCATCAATGAGAGAGGAAATTCTGCTCAAAACCAGATTGTGATACTCAAATTGTGGTTAAGCCGATGGCCTTCCTGATAGTATAAGGCTGATTACTTTCTCCCCAGGGGGATATTATAAACAAGGATTTACTATCAAAATATTTTTTATTTGTCTGAAAACTAATTTGCCAAGCCTGGAGATCAGAGGTATGGAACAGATGGGAAAAGCAACCTGTTCCCTCTGCCTTTAAGGAGTCAGCTGCAGAGAGAAGGCGGCAAGTGGAATGAAAATGTCACTGGAGCCCCCAAGCTCCATAAATACCAGGGAAGGAGACAATACCAATCCCCTAGCCCAGAGCACACGGAGCCCCTCTCTCTTCCAGCAGATATTAAACATTAATGACCCCTTCTATAATAAGAGCCAAGGGTTCTCCTTCCACGAGAGCTGCCCAGTCATAGGGTTGGGGCTGGATTTCAACAGCAGCACGTTTTACAACTTTTTTTTTTTCCTGTTCCTTTTATCCTTGTGAGAATCCTCAGCCTGGAGGTAATGAAGCATTTCCTTTATCACTCTGTATCTTTGAAATATTTATCCGATGATGTGAATAAAAGATAGCGGCAACAATGGAACTCGCTATCCCTACTATCCCTACATGTCATTAGTCTTCAAAGGGGGGGCGGGGGGGGGGGAGAAAAAGAAACTTAATGAATAAAATAGTACCAAGTCATTTGGCAAGGGACTTTCAAAATGATAGGCAATTGTGTAATACATTGAAGTCTGTGTACGGAGTGTAAACTCACACACGGCGCTCATCCGGGGACCCGGACCTAAGCACGGACTGGCTCTTGGGTTAATGCGTTTGAAAGGTTCTCTGCTCCACACGCTTGAGCATCTCTCAATCACTTTCCTGCCGTGTTGTGGATGCTACGTGGAGGTCTCTCCATCAGCACAATGCAGATCCTACCAGGAAGATTCTCTGGATCCATCCTGCACCACCTCAGCGTCTCACGTCTGGGTTCCTTCCCGGGGACAAAGAACTTACAAGGCCTGAATACAAGCAGCTTTTGCGTTGATTCTGACTCTCCGTGATTCGAGTGTCACAGTAGGACTACGCTCCGTCGGGTTTTCACTGGCTGACTTTTCTGGGAGTCACATGCCAAGCCTTGCTTCCAGGAGCCTCTGGGTGCACTCGAACCTTCCATCTTTCAGATAACAGCTGAGTTGTTTAACTTATTTGCACTGCTCAGGGATTTTACCTAAATGGAAACCAACTCAGACTCACTGCTGCTGAGTCCAAAGCTCCTCATTACCACCCGCCTGGCTCCTGGGAGGGAGAAGGACAGAGCATTCTTCACCCGTTAAGAGTTACAGTCTCAGACACATGCAAGGGCAGTTCTACTATGTCCGGTAGGGTCACTCTGAGTCAGCGTCAACTTGATGGCAGCGAGTTTTGTTTTTGTTTTTTGTTTGCCTCTTTTGCAGAGACACTATTTCCCAAATTTTTCTTGGAGAGTCTTGCCATATCTATATGATCGGGCTCCTATTCAATCATCAGCCAGATAATCTATCACACATTTTCTCAATATTGAATTTCTTAGCATTGTGTCTTCATCACTTATGATAAACTGCGAGTCTAGGCCAGTGGTGGGAATCAAGCAATCTAACAATGGGTTTACTACCCTAGTGATTGTTGTAAGTATAAAGTAATGATCCACTGAAAGGTAGTTTATTATTTCCTACAGTTGCTACTTAAATAAGGACAGTACAAGAGGTACACACGATAAAGTTAGGAGATAGTTAAGGTGTAACTGTGCTAACCTGACTGATAAGCGCATGTGGGATTAATTGAAGGGAGGAGAGATAAATGGCTTGGTGAGCCATGCCTTTCTTGTTCTTGGGTCCCTTGTTTTCTCATGGTTGGACCAGGGTACAGCTTCCTTAGCTAGTTTCCTGCTTCAGCTGGCAAGGCTCACTTCCTGCAAGATATCCCTGAGGAGAAGCCACAGGACCTACCCTGATGCAGCCCTCAGTGCTGAAGCAGCAGCTTAGTGGACACCCCTGTGAGAGTTGAGGTACTTATGCACTTACTGATTCGGCTTTCTTCCTGCAGTCGGCATCATTGAATGTGAGATTGAGGAGGACTTTGTAGATCAGTGTCATGGACTGATGTTGGGCCTATGGGCTTAGGCAGCACTGTGTTGGGGTGCTTTCTTAATGTACACTTACCTTTTATATAAAACTCTCTCTTATACATATGAGTTTCTGGGGATTTTCCCCCTCATTTACCCAAACTAACACAGTTTGAAGAATGCATTTAAGAATATTATTGAAAGTATATTAAATACTTGAGTATAACAATGAAACTGTTATTTAAGATTTTTCCATATTTCTTCTTGATTGGTGTTCTCACTTGCAATTTTCTTGACTTTTATTTGAGCATCATTTTCTGGGTTATATATTATTAACCACCCTTTCTTTTGGGGGGGGGGGGTTATCACTGCCCTCTGGTGGCAGTGGGAGGACCAGGATTAACTACCTTTTCAACATAGGAAGAGGATCCCATTTTTTTAGAGGAAGGACAGTCAGACAAGTCATTGTGTTTGATAGATTAAAAACAGTGAGCGGTGCCTTTTCTTTAAACATATTATGTGAATCTTTGAAAAACCTTACTCTGAGTCTGTTGAACTTATAGCAATTGTTCTGACAATATTTTTAGCTCTCTGAATGCTTTTGCGAATTGCATAATTCACTCCATATTTTTGGGGGAATTTGAGGTGTAACACAAAGTTGAAAGGAATGAAAAGGTGTCACCCTCTGTATATCATGTCTGTTTACTGACTTAAAAAAGCAAGGAAACAAAAATGTGGTATTTCATCAAAATATAACAAGTTTGATGCAGTGACTTAATAAATATTGTGAGAAGAGTTATAATTTTATACACCTACGAGTAGAAGGAACATTACTTCATGTGCTTTGAATAAGCTGTTGCACAGATAAACCTTTATTTGTAAGGATAAAGGAATGTAAGAATCTACAGAGTAGGAAATGAAAATTTGCAATTTCCACATTGAATGGCTGTCCAGCTGCACACCTTAGAGAGAACCCCATTTATAAGGGACATTTTAACAACCAGCTCTATGAACTCAACAAAAATTTAGGTATTGTTCCTGTGGAACCGATCAAACCTGCTGAATTGCACCAATGTTTTAGGCAATTGGACCCAATAAGGTTCTGCACAGATATATTATTTCAAATGAATAAGGGTCTTTAAAGTTTTCCTGTAGAGATGTTATTAAGGATCTTGATAATACTTACTAATTTTAGCTCATCACTGACTTATCACATGGAATTTGAACTTTCTCAGTTTGGCTTCTCAGTCATCAAGCAAAATGACTGAAAATAGAAAAGCAATCAGATTGTAAAATAATTTTTCACTGTGCTTCTCTCTACCAGAACTTTCTGATCGTGTTATCAAGATCATGGGTGATGGGGATATATTTGATGCTGAAAGTCTGACAAAAATGTAAATACTTTTGTAATTTCAACTCACTAGTAGTGCTAAAATAGAAATAATTTGTTAATAAATAATTTGCTATTTGAAGGAAATGCAAAAAAATTCACAGAAAAATGGAAGCAAAAATGAATGAAAAATTTCCAGGAGTTTTTTGAAGCTCCCTCCCGCTTGTTTTGTGTCAGATCCTGTTCCAGTGGAATACAGTAGGGATCTTATAGAATTCATCTTTTCGAAGGAGGAAGCAGGTATAATCAAATATAAATAAAATGGTGCCAGGAATCTGGAGAAGCATGAAGCAGGTCAATTCAGTTAGGCTGCACATAGCTGAGGACCATCAGGAATGGCTAACTGGCTTTCCGCTTGAATAAGCAGCATATAATTGCAATCACCTCAAGGTGGGAGGCTCAGTATTGGAAAGACTCTCACCGTAGCATCATGTAGGACTGGAAGAGAAGTCCCCACAGCTTTAGTTCCCATGAAATGGGGTGACAAGGTCAGGCATTTGGCAGCTTAGTGCAAAGGTAAACACTTACACTTAGTAGTAAGGGGAAGTGCTTGGACACATTGGATTGGACACCCTTGACAAGTTGTATGCCTGACTGAGGTTGACTTCTTAAATCTGTCAGAGCCTCATTCCTCAGTCATAATGGGGGATGAATCAGGGAGCCAACATTTATTTCATCTTTAGTCTGTACCTAGTTCAGGACTACACACTCTACATATATTATTTTATTCTCACGAGAGCACTTAGGAGATAAGTACTATTTTTATCTCCATGTGAGAGGTGATCAAATCAAGACTCAGAAAAATTAACTAACCTGCCTGAGATGACACTGGAGAAACCTCAAATATATAAGCAGGATTATCTGATACCGTACCTTAGGAGCTTTCTATGGTGTTTTGTTCCTTCTCTGCTCCCTCCTCCTTTTGAAAGTTATTTGGGACTAAATAATCCTTCTACCTTGAGCAGAAGAGGTGGCACTGGGATTCAGTTTTCTACAGCAGTTGAAACAAAAAAAAAGTGCTGTGCAGCTGGCATTTCCTGGCACTGTTCTAAAGAGATTGGCCTTAAACTTGAATGAATTGGCTTGAGATCAAAATGTTTACTTCCCTGGTGTGCAGTCAAGCTCATGCTTTCCCCATAAATCCACCTTCTGACATATAGCTCCAGGGAGTGCTAGCTCCGCCTCTGGCTAAGCCCAGACTTTTGGAGAAGGTGCAACTCTGACAGTTGCACCTGAAATTTCTCACTGTTATGAAGAGACACATGCGGGTGGCTACTTACACTGATGGGAGGACCAGTCATCATTGAGTCCGCTCTGGCTCATGGTGGCTTTGTGTGTGTCAGAATAGAGAGATCTGTAATATAATTTTCAATATTTGCGTTTTTATAAGTTGACCCCCGGAGGTTTTCTTCCAAGATGTCTGGGTGAATTTGAATCCATAACCTTGCACTTAGCAGCTGGGCATATTAATCCATTTGCACATCCTGATGCTCCCTTTTGTTGGATAGTAGCTATGAAATAAAAGACCCAGAAGTCCAGTTAAGGACTGTGTGACATCCAAGCTCACCGTTGTGGGATATTCCATCAGCTTTACAACCCTTGTGGATTCATGAGGTGGACTATGAAGCACCGGGCTTGGCAGAGGTCTACACATAGTTTGCACCTAACCTGTACCCCAAAGGTGGAAATTCAGACCCTCCCAAAGGGATCTCAAAATAAAGGCCTGTTGAATTGATTCTGATGGATCACCACCTAGAAAATTCTATGCAACCCTGGGGGTTCCCTGGGAGCTAGAATTAACTAGATGGCAGCTAGATTTTTGGCTAAGGTGAGCTTTTAGTTTCATACCTGACAGAAACTTCTCATCATTTTTATATTTATTATATTGTCATTATAAAATTAGTGTTGCTAAAAGTCGTCTTTTATTGAAAGACAAACCAAATGTTAATGAATTTCCCTGCTAAGAGCATTATTTTCCTGTTCCTGATCTTTTGTGTTTTCAGAATTGTTGAAAAAAAAAGGGGGGGAGCACTTGTCTATTAGATTAATTGGAACGTGTACAGGACTGCTTCTAAATGCATGCTATATTGATAATAAACAAAGTCGTGTCATTCACCGAGATAACTTGATGTAGTTGTTTCATATTAGGGCTCCCCTACCAAGGACTTCTTCAGAAAAATGCTAAGATCTCACCTTTGTGTGACAAATGATAGAGGATAAATGGAAGCAGACAGAAAATTAAGTTCTGGGACATATGGAGACACATTCAGCAAATTGATCAAATTCCTTTTTCCAGTTGGTTAAGTGCTGGATGGATGGTTTGGTTATTGGTTGGTGCTTCTACCTAAAAACCTCCCAGAAGTAAGGTTTGATCGTTTGTTTCTGGAAAGCCACATGTTTTCAGATCCCATAGCGTATGGTTGTACTATGTACACAGGAGCTCCCATGAGTAGAGATGGCCTGGATGACACCTAAAGAGAACAACTGCTTGTAACCAATAATGTCTGGGTGAAGGAGAAATCCCCTTAGGGTAGGGGGCTAGAGTCAGGCAGGTTCAGAGGCAGGGGAAGAAGAATCTCTCAAGACTGGTTAACCTCACACTTGGAGGCAGTCTAAATTGACCTATATGGCCTCCCCCTTCATTCTGGGAGATCTGAGGTTCCCATCACAGAAAATCATGTCCACATGCCATCCCCCTTCACTGACTTCCCTCCTCTACGTCTCTGTCTACTCTCCTTGGCATCTACCCCACCATGGGAGAAATAGTTAACCCTCTATTCGGCTCAGTAGGAGACAGTTTTCTGAGAATATCCTGCCTTTCTGCATGTCTGTCTGCATGTTTGTACAGTGGACATTCTTGGAAGACAGAGTATCTTTCTCTGTGTCAAAAGGCCCTTGGCCTCAATAATCTTGATTAGGCCATTACTGGCTAATAAGAAGTGTTTGTGCTTATTGGAAAAATGTATTTTCTCGAGTAGATTGCTAAGAGGTTTTATGAAGACATTGCACTTGATAGTTTGCCATTGAGTAGACTCTGACCTACGGTGCCTCCATGTATAGCAGAATGAAACATGTCCAGTGTATGCCATTTTCACAATCTTCAATAAGTTAAGGTTCCTTTTTGTGGCTATTTTGTCAATTCAAAAACTTGATAATTTCTCTTGTTTTCCTTGATGCTCTAATAAAAGTCATGGTCTTCCCAGGTGAAGTCTGGGTGAATGGATCCACTAGTCGGTGTAAGAGGCGATGGATAAATACATATGCATATACATACACGCACATAAAGAGGAGATGATAACAAGGAGCTCAAGAAAAAGGAAAATGTGTCGTAACTGATGGTGGCAGCAATTGTACAACCAGACTTGATCACATTGAATGAAGGACTGTTATAATATTTGAAGCGTTCTCAATAAAATGATAAGAAAAAGACTAGCTGCCTGCCTGGCAAGAAAAGAAGCCTGTGACTTTTGTTCAGGACAGTGACTTGGCCAACTGGGGACACTGGAGGCAGAAATAATCAAGACAGGAGAAAAAAAGCAAGCAGGAAGTGCACAGGTTTGCTTCTGAGCAGCGATGCATTTAGCCCACTGGGCAATGGAGCAGTGGCTTTTTAGAGTAGGGAAGGCAGATGTATCAGCTTCCAGCTTATGTCTTTGGTCACAAGAAAACTTAAAACAAACAGTTCTAATAAAAGCTATGGAGACTGTTCCATTTCTATAATTAGTGGGTTTGATTTTCTTTAATTTTAGAGGGTGTATCACATATGCTGCCCAGTAAACAACAAGAATTTGAGATAATGGGGACCTCATAAACCTCATGGTGGCTGGAAGCTATGAAAACAAAGCAGAATACTTACTTATGATATTTTTGACAATATAATCAGCTGTATCAGAAGCTGAAGAAAACAAGCTTGACATACAGAGTGGATCTGCTTTTTATATGAGGTTCTCATTTTCTTATCCCTCAATAGCCAGCTATGGTTGGCTAACAAAGCTGTGCTTGTAAAAATCTCATCAATACACATGCTGACAGGATCAGACAATAGACTTTTACTAATTAATATTTAATGGGCCTATGGATTTTTTTTCTCAGCAGCTGGAGTGCTAAATAATAGTCAATTAGCAAATGTGTTAATTAACTCTAATTACACAGCACATGAGCTTCTCCAAGGATTTTTGCTTTATAGATTTATGTGTGAATGTTCCACCACTCTTCTTGATCACACCAGGCAGCTAATTAATTGATAAGTAATAATCCATTCTCCTCTCAGAAACATGTATTTAAAAACAAAACAGAATTTAATACTTGATCATGTAAAGAATGATATTTCTGTGTATAGAATAAGCTCATGTCTGCTTTTTAAGTAGATTTCCTTCTTTAATCCCCAGGGCAATACTCACGTATGAGGAACGAAGAAAGGTTGAGAACACAGTGAGTGTGTATGTGGGTGTATGAGAGAAGAAGGGCAGGGGAGGAAGAGGCAGGAATGGAGCAAGAGAGAAGAAAGAGGGAAAAGAGAAGATAGAGAAAGGAAGGAGAAAGAAAGAAAATCAATCAAGAAAGCAAGAAAAGGAGGAAGGAAAAAAGAAAAGAGGGGAGAGAGGGTGGAAAGAGGCTGGAAAATCCACGAGGCTGGACTCTGTGAGGTGTCAGGATGTAGCCCATCTGACTTGCAGTTTGCAAACTTGTGAACTCCAGGAGCAAGGCAATCAATCTGTATGATGCAATCCAGTAATCTCGCGAGCTTCGTGTGCCAATGAAAGGCTCTGCTTCTGAACATGGAGTGGTGTCTGCCACTGGGGACAGAGAAGGCTCCACAGAAAGACATTAGCATAGCAGCTTTGAATGTGGTCTGGCAAGAGTTGTTAGATGCCAGGCTGTGGAAGGCAGCAGCCTGCTCGCAGGGTAGCCACAGTCCTGCCATCATTTCAGTGCCAGATGGGGTTGTTCAGGGCTTTGGTAGAGAAACTCACTGAGGGAACAGAGTTTAGATTTTTTTTTTCAAGTAAGATGGTGGCCACGAAATTCGGTTCTAATGTGCAATTCTTATCAATGATTCTGTATCCCCAAATTCATGTTCTCAGCCCATCGTTGTTGGCCTGAAAGAAGAAAGGAAAGAGGACTTCGGGGTTGAGTACCAAAAAGTCATGTGTGGGGAAACAATTTTTTATGTTCAAATTGCTCCTCCAGGTTGGACTTGTTTGATCGTTTAAATGAGATTTCGGCTTCTCTATGGGAGTGTGAATTTTATAACAATCAAATAAAGGGAGAATTATAGCCTCAGTTCTACTCTGTCCTATAGGCTCACTGTGACTCAGAATTGATTGGAGGGCAATGAGTTTGGATTTGGGGGTTTGGACTTGAGTGCCAAGAGAACTCTGATGGTGTAGTGGGCTAATAAGGGCAAGATTCGTGGTTCAAGCCCATCAGCTTCTGCATGCAAGAAAGAGGAGACTTTCAACCTCAGAAACCCAGGGAGGCAGATCTAGTCAGTCTGAAAGGGTCATTATGAGTCAGAGTTGATTGAAGAGGAATGAGTTTGGCTTTTGGCTTGGAGTTAAGTGCCAAGTTTACCTCAGAACTTAAGGATACAATAGGCGTCTCTGGGGTACAAAGAGTTAACACATTCAGGTACTAACCAAGAGTTTGGAGGTTCTAGTCCACATCGGGGCAGTGGGAAGTAAGTTCTGGCCTCCTAACCTCCTTCCCCCACACCAGCCATTGAAAACACTGCGGTGCACAGTTCTACTCTGACACACATAGAATTGTCATCAGTTGACATTGACCAAATGGTCACCAATTCAGGAAACTTTGATGGTGGCTGCAAAATTAGAGCTGGAATACTGATCAATAGAGTCAAGAAATGTGAAAAAAAAGATCTGTATGACATCACGGGTCCAGGACCAGCTGGAGGCTCCTCATGTCAGGCACTTCTTGTGTCCCACCTCACATCCTGATCGACTTCTTCTTTATTCAAGTCATCTCCTGTGGCAGCCAAGGGCAAGTAGCAGAGGGCTCCTTGTCTCACTGTCATGCTGTTAAGGTCCCATTCTTTACAACAGAGAAGAAGGAGCTTCTTTGCTGTCTCCTAGGACTCCTGCTGGGCATCCTTGTGAGGATCTGCTGGATTCATAACCCAAAGGACAATGAGTTCCCTTCTGAGTTTGTGCAGATAGCAAATTTACCCCAATAATCTCCAGTTCATCATTCAGGATATGGCACATATCCTGAGTAATATCTGATGGTGCCAAAGGAAAAAGTTCAGACTGAAGTGAAGGCATCAGACAAAAGCAAAGCTCCAAGCATTGATAGAGTACCCATCAAAATATTTCAGAAGGCTGAAGTAGCATTTGGAGCACTTACTCATCTAAACTAGAAAATTTAAAAGACAGCTATTTGGCCAAATATGGGATCCATATTTTTTTCCTGTTCCAAAGAGAGGTGACCCAACAGAAAGCTCAAACTATAGAAAAATGTCATTGATCTAACACGCAAGTAAGATTTTACTTAAAATAATTCAACAATAGTTGCAGCAGCACATTGATAGGGAATTGGCAGAAGTTCAGACCTGATTCAGAAGAGGCTGTGGAACAAGGGAGATCACTGGTGATGGCAGATGGATCTTTGCTCAAGGCAAAGAATACCAGAAAGCCATTTACTTGTGTTTCACTGAGTATGCAAAGGTATTTGACTGTTTGGACCACAGTGTGGTGTGGATAACTTTGAAAAGAATGGGAATTCCAGAACACTTCATTGTACTAATTGGGAACTTGTACACGTATCAAGAGGCAGTTGGGTAAGCAGAATAAAGTAATTCGGCTGGATTTGAAGTCAGGAAAGGTATGTGTCAGGGTTGTGTCCTCTCACTTTTACTTTTTCATTCTGTATGCTGAACAAATCATCAGAAAAACTAGATTATAGGAAGAGGAGTATAGTATCGGGATTGGAGGAGGGCTTCTCAACAACCTGCAGTATGCAGATAACACAACTTTGCTGGCTGAAAGTGAAGAGAGCTTGAAGCACTTGCTGATGAAGATCAAGGAATATAGCCTTCAGTATGGACAGCTTCAGCTCAATATAAACAAGACCAAAATCAAAACCTCACAACTGGACCAAGAGGTAGCATCATGAAAAATGGAGAACAGATTGAAGTTGTTGGTGATTTCTGTCTTACTCGGATTCACAGCGAATGCTTATGGAAGCAGCACCAAGAGATGAAAAGATGCATTGCCTTAGGTACATCTGCTGCACAAGACTCCTTAGAGCATTGAAGAGTAAGTATGTTACTTCAAAGACTAAGTTATACGTGCCCCAAGCCATGGTATTTTCCACTGCACCCTGTGCATGTAACCCTCCTCCTGTGCTCTGTGATCAGTGGCTGCATGCAAGCTCTTGTTTGAGGCTGAGATTTAGAAGGACCCTCGAATAGAACAACACCCTTCCAAAATTCAAATTGAAGCCATTACTGGCAACCCAGACAAGAGTGAAGACTCAGAAAATGTGTACAAGAAATGGCAGAAAGTGACTAAATCAGTGCTTCTCAACTTTCCTAATGCTGCGACCCTTTAATATCGTTCCTCATGTTGTGGTAACCCCACCATAAAATTATATATTTTGCTACATATTAACTATAATTTTGCTACTGTTATGAATTGGGCATTCCCTGGGAAAGGGTTGTTCAACACTCACAGGTCAAGAACCACTGAGCTAAATGATGCAGGGTGTGGCACTGTACACAGGGACTAAAAATTAATGGACCGTAGACCTGAAGTGTAGTTTTTTGGGGCACCCCTAGTTTCTGAGCCAAAGAGTTCAAAGAAGCTAATTGGGTTGGAACAAAGGCTGTGGTTGGAAAATTGCCCAAGGACATTGTTGGGTCCTTCTACTGGCAAGGTCGTCCCATTGCTCAAGGAAGGGGAAACATCATTTGAATTTGTATTTGAAGGGGGTAGAAAATATTATGGGGGAAAAAAAAAAGACAACTCCCTTACTTCTATTTCTTATTATCTTTGAGACATAAATTCCATCCAAGTAATATTTTCTTATTGTAATAAGTAACAATAATGTCCTATCTTAGATTATCTTGTTGTGAAAGCACATTGTCACAAATTTAGTGACTGAAAACCACACAGAAATGTGAGCATGAGTTGAATTGGGCTGGAGTACAGGTGTTGTCAGAGATGTTTCTAGAGTTTCTGGAAACTCTAGAGTAGAGTCCATTTTCTTGCATGTTCTACCTTTTAGAGGTTGTCTGAAGGCCTTAGGTTGTGGCCTCTTCCTTCAGGTTAACAAAGGCTGACTGGGTACTCACACCACTAATCCCACCTCTTCTTCTGCCCTCCTCATTTAAAGACTCAATGATTATTTTAGACCTGCTCCGATAATCCAAAATAACCTTTCTATCCCATAGATAGTAGGGTAAGCAAACTTATTTCCTTTTTGCCATACAATTTAACATTTTCACAAATTTACAAGGTTAAGATACAGACATCTTTAGTGGGATGGGTACATTATTCTTACTACAATTTCTTTGTTAAATCTTACTTACAGACTCTGAAGACTTCTCCTATTTTGAGAGTCCTCAATCTGACAGTGACAGGATCAGATTTATTCTTCAAACCTAGACTTAAATCTAATATATGGGCTAAAGTTGAGTCCTATAATGAACTCAACCATACGGAAATGAGACTTTCCTTCATACTAATCCTCAAATACTGTTGTTGTTGTTGTTGTTGTTGTGTTGCTAGGTACCCTTGAATCAATTCCACCTCATGATATCCCTCTGTACAACAGAATGCCATCCTTAAAATTGTTCTTATGTTTGAGCCCATTGATGCTGCCACGGCTACTCCATCTTGGTGAAGGTCTTCTTGCTCTTTTTGCTACACTGCTACTTTACTGATCCCGATGGTCTTCTCCAGGAACTGGTTTCTCCTGACAGCACTCTTCTAATATGACAATTACAGATGTGCACAAGCATATAGACAAGCATTATAGACTATTCTATCCACCAAGTTAAAACTTCTTTCAAAGAAGAAAACTGTCTTTGCTCTGTTTATGTTCTTAGCTCATAAGTGAAGATCAAATTCGACAGAAAAATAAAAATTTTCTTCTAGGAAGCCCAAGATCTCCAGACGAGAGCTTCTTGATGGCAGGAGTTGTATTTTCCTCACCTTCCCATCTACTAGAATACTGAGCAGGACACCGTCCAGTGTAGGTCGGAGGAGAGCTTCTCTCACTCACTGGTGGGTGGATGTGTTGTTGTATTTGTTAGGTGCTGTCAGGTTGGCGTGGACTCAGTGAGATCCTTGTGCTTTCCTCCCAATTGTTCTGAGGTTGAGTTTATTGTTTATTGTTTCAGCTACCAAGTCCATCCATCTTCCTCAAGCATGCTGTCCTTGGTGATTGGCTGTAGAAAAATTTTAAAAAATCTTTCAAGTCTCCATTTTCTGACCTATTGAATGGGTTCATTGTTTCTTTAGATGTTCCTTAAAGTTCCCATCAGCCCCAACATTTCATGAAATAATTGACTTTGGAATCTACTGGACTTGCACTAAATTTAAATCCTGGGTAAAGAAAAAGTAATCTGTACCTCTGTATCATCTCTTGGAGTTCAAAATGTTGCAAGCAATTCCATGGATTGATCCTCATTGAATCAAGGAGTCATGAGTTGCAGAGATCTATGTGTATCTGTCATGAATCAGCAGTTATTACCAGCAGCTTCAGTTAATTTGTGCACTTGAGTAGCCAATACAGAACAAAGATGTGCCTCAAGCTGAATGAAAATTCTCTGAGATGAGGAGAGGCTGAAGCTAAGGGTGTGTGTGTGTGTGTGTGTGTGTGTGTGTGTGTGTGTGTGTGTCAGGGAAGTGGGGTGCCACAATAGGCTGGGCCGCTAGCAGGTGTTGACTGGAATGAAATGGACAATGGTGTTCTCTGGGACATCTGGGAGTAGGTTGACTATGGAGTACTGGAGGATTTGATTAGTAGTTAGGTACATTGAGTGCAAAGTTGATTTTTTGAAATGTCCACCTCACTTAATTTATATGAAAATGTTTAAAAATAAATGTATAAAAATAAAAGAGGACTAGACTATTTCATGAGTTTATAGGCATGAGGAATGCTGGTGTAGTGGATTAAGCAACACGTGTTCCTAACAGTTACCACATATTATTGAAAAAACAAACCACCATCTTCGATTTGAGGATGAGTGTAGGACAGTCTTTGGGTTTCTGGTGCTTTAAATTTTGTATGAGAGCAGACAGACTCATTTTTGACCTGAGGAGTGACTGGTAGGTTTGACCTTACCAGCCCAAAGCATAGCCACTATGCCACCAGGACTTCTTAAGGTCATCTAAAAGTTTTGCTTCGTAAATCTGAGATGCCACTTACTACAGGATAAGGAGTCTTTTTAAAAAAGATTATATTATTGGGGGCTCTTACAGCTCTTATCACAATCCATCCCTCCATCCATTGTGTCAAGCACATTTACACATGTTACCATCGTCATTTTCTACTCCAGCTATTGCTATGAGCTCATTTCCCCCCCTCCTCATGAACTCTTGATAATTTATAATTTTTTTTTCAAGTCTTAACACTGACCATTGTCTCTCCATCCACTTTTCTGTTGATCATCCCTCTGGAAAGGGATTATCTGTTGATCATTGTGATCGGATGGACTAAGGACTCTTTTAAGTATTTGAAAATGTTAATTTATTTAATAAACTTCAATGATATATTATACTCTAAAAAATAAAATAGAGATATAGGGAAGTTTTTATTGTGGATATTAGGAAATGGGGTGGAGGTGGAGAGGTATCATAGGAAAAAAAGCAGGAAATAAAAGACCTCGATGTGTCAATGAAGTAGGAAGGACAAAATCACCTACTAAGGAATACAGGGAACAATGTTCCCTCTCACTGTGAGCAAGACATTTGAATCCTGAGTGAGCTGTAGAGAGAGAATGCCTAATGTGGTCACCAAAGTCATTACTAAAAATAATTAAATGGATTGTTGGTCCCCAGGATTTCAAAAGAGAAGGAGACGCATGCCAGAGACATCCACACGTTTTCCTGAGGAAGGACAAAAAACTATGAATAAAATTAAGGCCAAGCTACAATAGGTGATCAAGCAATTAGCATACATGAAAAGAACACAATTATAAGCCACAGAGAGGCAATACCACAATTTATTTTCCCAATTAATTTCTGAGGTTCCATATTTCAATAATATTGATATGGGCTTCCATAGCTCTAAATCATGAGACTTATAAAAATTCCTTTTGAATTAAAATATTGGTGAAATCTTTTTGTTCCTGAATATGAATTATTGTGGGGATGGTTTAGAGAAACAGCATGATGAAACAAATTTATATGAAATGATTTGTTTCATAGTTTGTAGGTTTCAGGGCAGTGAGTGGGTGACTGTTACATTTAGATGAATAAAAGCAGAATTATTTGACAATTCTGACAGAGGTGTCTTTAGAAGGACATCTAGTGTGCAATATGAAATGCTAGGTAGGTCCTGGTCCCGGGTTTTCTGTTCTGTGATCTTGAAACATCATTGGATGTTTCTGATCTTTTGTTTTCTGAACTATAAAATGAGACCATTGGATTAGATAGGAAAATTGTTACTGCTAATATTGTCAACTTGCCAGTAGTTAATACATTTTATACATATTAATGCACCTAGTCCTCACAAGAACTTTAAAAATACTATAGTCATCCCACTTTACTAATGAGAATTAAATGGAGGTAAAGGGAGATTACTGGCCTATTATAAGCCCATCAATAACAGAGCCAGAGTTTCAAAGTTGATCTGGACACAGAGCCAGAGTAGTAACCACCTAGGCAATGCTGGCTAAATACTGCATGTTCAACATCCCCTGTAGCACTGCAGAATTCCCTGAGTGATGCACGTATTTTATGCATTTAGCCTGGTAAATGGACATTAGAGGTTCACGGTCACCCAGAGCAGTGGTTCTCAACCCGTGGGTCATGGCCCCTTTGGAAGTTGAATGTCCCTTTCACCTGCCTGATTCATAACCATAGCAAAATTATAGCTATGAAATAGCCATGAAGATAATTTTATGGTTTGGAGGTCACCACCACATGAGGAACTGTACTAGAGGAAGGTTGAGAACCACTGACCAGAGGTATCCAAGAAGAAAAGCCTTCTCTGTGCTCTACTTCCAAAGAAGCAGTCATGGAATACCTGGCGGAGCTCAGTTCTACTCTGACACAAATGGAGTCTCATAAGTGGGAACAATCGACTTAAACAGAAAACGGTGCTGTGATTGTTGCTTGTCATCAAGCTTCTACTTCTGGAGATCCTGGGTACACAGAGTAAAATTGTGCCAGCGAGATTTCAAGGCTGTGAAAACTTGGGGAAGCTGAATTCCAGGACTGACTGGGTTCCTCTGTGCCGGTGCCAACCACCAACCTTTCAGCTAGTAGTTAAGCAGTTAGCTATTTGAACCACCACGAATCAGACATTGGAAATATGGTGTTGAGGTACTGATTCCATACCCCTCCTTTAAGAGAAATGCTTCCTATAAGAATTTGTGTTTTTAATCCGTTGTGCATTAAGTGACTTTTTTGAATGAAACAACTGGTAAGTTCCATAGAGTCAGTTCGGACTCACTGAGGGACCTTGTGTTCAACAGAAGGGAACACCGCCTGGTCCTGCACCTCCTCACATCATTGCGCTCTTTAGAGCCCATAGCTGCAATCACTGTGTCCATTGTTGCTGAGGAGCTTCCTGCGCCTCACTGACCTTTTACTTTGCTGAACTTTTTCAAGTAGAATGAATCCTTCATAACATAATATGCTTATTCAGGTAGGTGTCTCTTCCTGGAAACATGCTCAAAGGACATGAGAGAAAGTCTTGTTATTCAAGATCTTAAGGCGCTTTCTTAGCTCTACTTCTTCCAAACAGATTTGTTTATAGTTCTGACAATCCGTTGTAATTTTCAAGATCACAATGATCCAAAATGCATCAATTCTCTGGTATTCCTTACTCATTGTTTAGCTTTAATATACATATGAGGTCATTGCAAATATCATGTCGTGGGCCAGATGCTCCTTGGTCTTCTTTGCAGCGACATTTTGCTTCTTAACATTGGAAAGTTTTGCAGCAAATTTGCCTAATGCAATATGTCATTTGATTTCTTGGCTACTGTTTCTTGGATGTTGCTTACGGATTCTTACGGATAAGTAAAATTAAACCCTTGACAGCTTCAATCTTATCTTTGCTTATCATGATGCTTCTTATTGCTCCAGTTGTGCTATATGGAAAGTTGTAATCTTGAATTGTTACCAATAAATGCTTTAAATTCTCTGCATTTTCAGCAAGCAAGTTTGTGCCATTTCTATTTTGCAAGTTGTTCATAAGTTCTTGTTCAATCCTGATGCTACATTCCTCTTCATGTACCTGGTTAAGTGGAGTAATTAAGTTACAGTGACAGAAGTTTCTTGGTGTCATGATATTGTTAGGCTACTCTGTGGGAGGGGTGGCGGCTGTGGTGGCGATTGAGTGGCAGGTAATTGGTCTATGACTTGTAAAGCTACTCTAATTTCAGGGGATATTTTGGTATACTATAAAAATTGTATGAAAATCATGAGTGTGTGCTAGTTTTTCTGTAAAAATATCACAGGACCTATCTGGAATGAAGGAGAAAGTCAATGCTTTCTACTCCGGTCAAGAGTTAGAGCCTCAGAAAGCCACAGGGCAGTTATGCCTGTTCTGGAGGGCTGCTGAGCTGACATTGACTCGAGGTCAGTGAGTGGGTGGGAGGGAAGTGGCTCCTTTACATGGGCATTCCATTCTTTCTTTTCCCCCCATATTTTGACTCTTATAAAAAAGTTTATTGGCACTTAATCCACATATCACACAATTCAATATTTCAATTCTATCAAGCTCTATAAAATCACCACCACACTCAGTTTTAGAATATCTTTTCAACCCATGTTTAAATCGATTTTTAAAATGAGTTTTGTAATCACAATCCATTCTCCTGCTCCCTCCCCCATATTTTGACTCTTGTAAACTTTAATATATAAATGCCAAATTATATCATTACACAGCTGCCCAACCATTGTAATCATCGCCCAGACAAGTCAACACATACTTTGGGGGCACACAATTCAACGTACAATGATTTTTACTTCAGGTGTCATCAGCTTCTGCTCTGGTCACATGAACTTTTCAAGGTAATCTTTAAATCTCCAGCAGACTGACAAATCTGAAGAGGAGATCTGACCACTTGAGGGATAACAAGTGAATCCAAGAGGATTAGTGCATCCAGATTGGTGAGAAAAAGTAGGCATAATTACTTCAATGAAGCTGAAGTGAGTTCTTGAACTTTTGCCTCTCCTTTTTTTTTTTTTAACATTTTATTGGGGGTTCATACAGCTCTTATTACAACCTATCCATCCATCCATAGTGTCAAGCACATTTGCACATATGTTGCCATTTTCATTTTCAAAACATTTCTTTCTTTTTAGCCCTTGGTATCAGTTCCTCATTTTTCTCCCTCTCCCCAACTCTCCCTCTGTCATGAACCCTTGATCACTTATAAATTATTATTTTTTTTCATGTATTACACTGACCAATGTTTTCTTTCATCCACCTTTCTGTTGTCTGTCCCCCTGGGAGGGGGTTATATGTAGAGCATTGTGAAAGGTTCCTCCCTTCCCCCACTTCCCCTTGCCCTCCTGGTATCACTTCTCTCATTACTGTTCCTGAGAGATTTATGTGTCCTGGATTCCCTGTGTTTTCAGCTCCAATCTGTTACTCTGGCATTTCAATGGCACCAATCATTCACTATAAATCTGGGGTGGTAACCATTACAAAACTCTCAAGAGGGGCTGAGCCCTGGTGGCGTAGTGGTTGTGCGCTGTACTGCGGCCCACTGGGACGGAGGTTCAATTCCAGCAGTGGGGCTGGGCCTCCTACTCCCACCACCGGAGAGCAGTGATGCCCCCCCGCGCCCCCCCCAAAAAAAAAACTCTCAAGAGGATTTTGGCTTTAACTTAGTTCTTAAAGACAAAGCTGTCTACAAGTTAAATATATAGATTCCTATATCACTACTGTCCCCCTCACAATTCTGAACCAGGAAGTAAAAATGGAAGCTTAAGTCTTAAATAAAGGCAATTTCCAATGGAGGTAAAGCTGAAACTTTGAAAAACGTTCATTCAAAGGGTTTGTATTCAATGCAAACTCTCCTGGAAATAAAACTTAAAGTTTAGTTACAGAGGGTAGTTTAAAAATAATCATTTGCATAATAGCAATAACAATAAACAATTATTTTATGTTTTGTGTTCATTATGCATCATTATGTTCATTATGCATTAACTTTACTTAGTTAATCTAAAAACAGTACTAAAATAAATCTAAAAGAACTCAATAAACCCAAGAAAACCAAACCAATTGGCATCGAGGCAATTCCAACTCATACCTACATCAAACGACAGAGAACTGCCCCAGTGACTTTCTGAGACTGTAACAATTCTTTCCAGCCGTAGAAGGCCTGAACTTTCTCCTCAAATAATTTAATAGATACTAGTATTATACACATTTAGGAGAAAGGGCTGATAGTGAGGGATAGATGAGCATAATTATTTCACTCCAGATCACACAGCTGGTAAGTGAGGGCGTCATAACAGGCACAGGTCTGCTTTAGCTGACATGCATCCCTTCCTCTTCCTACTCTCTCCTCTCATTCCTGCTCTCTCCTTCTCACCTCCTTTTTCTTCTCTTCTTTCTTTGCCACCTAGTAGTTAGATTTTATCCCCCGCCCCCGTTTTATACTTCATTCCTTACACAATTGTGGTAAATGCTTTATAAAGAGACAGCAAGTTAGCTCCCTGAAACAGATACGAACTAGCCCCCTCCCCTGGGTTTCTTAGTCTGCCGTCTGCATTGTATCTGCTATCATTAATGTCAAAACTGGACTAGAACAGACAATGTACAGATGCCAAGGTAAGGGAAAAATGAAGAGATTGTACTTGATTTGTATGGCCATGTTTTTAAAAAAAACTAAGAAAAAAAATAAGATTTTTTTCTTTCTATGCCATTCACTAAAAGACAACGAGCCCTGGTTGTGCTGTGCTGAAGCGTGGCTGCTAACCAGGTACAGAGTTGGAAACTACCACTTGTTGTGAAGGAGAAAGAGTATCCGTCTGGAACAGTTCTACCCAGTCCTATTGGGTCACTAGGAATTGGGAATGACTTGATGCCTCCCCCAGCCCCCCAGCCCCCCACACACCGTCACTAAAAGGACAGAAGTTACAGCTTTTGCATTTGGAGGGGGTTTCTAGGGTTTTTTTTAGTTTGCGGTATTCTAAAATCAGTCACTCTGTATCAGAAAAGTTACAAGGGATGATTGAATAAGTTATACATGGTAGATGATTTATTTATGAGTAAGATGATTTTTAAAATGATCTTAATTGCATGGGAAAACAATTTTGCATTAAGTGAATAAGAGGACATGACTATGTCAAAATAAAACCTGAAAAGACATACAACATATTATCTGTGTTTTTCAGAGTCAGGGTTGCAAGGGAGTTTTTTTTTTTCTCTTTGTCCCCTATACATTTCTCAGTCATTATAATCTAATAAAATCATTTTTAATATTTTGGTTTAACATGACTAGAGTAAGACTAGTAACATTTTTGCTACATATTGTCCTTTCAAAAAGAAAAAAAATTGAACTTGCCTGCACAGCTAGCAGTGAAGCTCGATACCTTATAAAATGGGATCGGTGCACAATGAAGAGAGGGAAGAAGACATACTATGGATGATAAGCAGGAACTAAAGAATTCCTTGTCGATTATACGCATTATAAGACTAGGAATTACATTTTCTTAATCATTGCTGCACCACCAGTATCCAGCTCAAGCGTTCAATACGTCTTGTCACCACAGTTAATAAATCAGTAGGGAGACAATTCTGCAGTCATATGGGTTTGCCACAAGTTGGGAGGAATTCAGTGGCCACTGGCTTTGGAGACAGTGCTGGTGGCTGAGTGGCAGAAGTCTTGCTTTTCATGTGGGAAAGCTGGGCTTTATCTCCAGCTAACTATCCTCAAATGACAGCCACCACTTTTCTGTCAGTGGAGACTCGTATGTTGCTGTGATGCCCAGGTTTCAGCAGAGTTTCAGACTAAGACAGGGGAAAAGCTGGCAGCTTACTTCTGAACAGACAAGGAAATGCCTGTGGATCTACACACCACATGACGGGACGCCACGAGTTCGAGGCAACCCTACGCCAGCTAAAAACAGCAGCAGATGGCCAGTTGAGTGATCTGTGGGCTGCTAGCATTTCTCCTACAGTTGGGCAACTCATTTATCGATCCATTCGCCTATCAATATACTGCTGTAGAATTCTACCTGGTTCTACTAGGGCACGTTGTGTTTGGTTTTCCACCAAATAAGAACCCCAGACTGATTTCATCTACCTCTTGCCATGCTTCTGAGCGTCTTCTTAAGGTATTAGATAGTGGGGGCACCGGCAAAGAAAAGTGATGTCAACAACAATCTAGACCAGGGGTGGGCAAGCTTTTGAGATGGGAGAGCTAATCCTGTCCTTTGAAACAATTTAAATATGATTTGAGGGCCATAAATTTATTTTTACAAACAATTGAAATTAGCATTATCTGAATATCATTATTGGAAAAAACTAAATTTTACTATTAGCTCTAATTACTGAGAGAGTTGCTGCTTAGGACTCGAGAGCTGTGGTTTGCCAAGCCCTGGTTTAGATGAAATAATTAGGGAGATGAGAAAGTTAAGGCTTATTATGGCAACCTAGCTGATAGCACATGTGGGATTAATTGATGGGTGGTGAGATTAATGGCTTGGTGAGCCTCACCCTTCTAATTCTCGGGTTCCTTGCTTTCTGAAGGTCAGATCAGGGTGCAGCTTCCTTAGTTAGTTCCCCGCTTCAGCTGGCAAGACTCACTTCCTGCAAGATATCCCTGAGGAGAAGTCATATGGACCTACCCTGATGTGGCCCTGCGTGCTGGAGCAGTCCCATGTGGACCCTTGCCACTGCTGATATGCTCATACGCTCACTGCTTCGGCTTTTCACCTGCAGTCAGTGTCATTGCCTGTGTTTTGTGTGATTGAGGAGAACTTTGTAGAGCAGTGTTGGACATATGAGCTGAGGTTTGATCTATGGGCTTGGAAAACACTGGATTGGGGTGCTTTCTTAATGTGCATTTACACTTCATATAAAACTCTCTCTTATACATATGAATTTCTGTGGATTCATTTTTTCAGTCTGCCTGGACTAACACAGGAGAGAAGACTGTCATTCATTATGCAGAGAGGTGACTTTCCGGTCATTGACGGTGTGGAATTGTCTGTGTGACCTAAGCAATCACCCGTTTTAGAAGATTTCATTTTGGGAGTTTCAGAAGGAAAACCAGTCGTATTTGTAAACAGAATGCAATAGAAAACAACCAATAAACTGCATCCATATATCACCGTGCATTCAATTCATAGAATCAAGTCAGCCCCAGCCACTTTCTTTCCTTTGAAAGGAAGAATCTGGTGGGTGATGATGAGGAGCAGAGTTGCTCTAAGCCATTAGAAGGTTGAAGTGACACCGTCAAGTCCATTGTCATATTAAAAGCAGAACCTCCTACCTCAGGACAGTCCTAATTGCTTAAGCACATCACCCCGTGTCAAAATTCCTAATTGATTTTCTACTCATTAAAGCCATCATGCTATTTCAAGGCCAGCTTGCTCGTGTGCAAACTTGAGGGATGATGACTAGGGGAATCAGTCTCCGAATCTATAAACTAAGTTAAATGAATCGTAGAAAGCATAGCATGAATCCATTTAGGTATGTTCTTTTAGGGTTATATTTTATTGAAGATTATTTACAGCAATCAAATATCTCTTCTTAAATTACAGAAAGATATTGAATTCTTTTTTTCTTAATGAGCAACCCCTGTTTATCTGACTATATCCCATGTGACTTCTATTATGGCTGCAGCACATTTCCCTTAGTGTTGCATTTCACAAACAGAATGCATCTCTTATTTCACATCTTTTTACATAGTTAGCACACCCATTTAAAATCTCACAGCAATTTACTTTGAAAATGAAACTGGAAGTGAGCCTATGTACTACATGATAATTTGCTCATTAATGACCCAAGATTATCCCCCCAAATTGGATAGTTATAGTACACATTATATACTTGGAAGTATACCCAATGTTACAGACCAAGAAAAATATGAAGGGAAGTTTTGTTTTTACCAAAAGGCGAAAAGTGAAACTAGTTGTGTTGAAGTGAAATCAATTATTTATGGTCCTTCCATTTCTTGATAACTCTAAAACATTGATTAGGCGGGATCATGCAAATAAGGTGTCAAGGAGTCTAATTCAGGGATTGGTCAATTTTGTTATTCTTCCCAATCTAAGAGAGCCATTTAAGAAGCAGAAACAGATAGCTATGCCAAGATTGTCAAGAAAGAACAGCTCCCAGCAGAGCAGACAGGAGGTACCAGTTTGGAATGGTAGAGAGAGCAAAGGCTGAAGTTTGGAAACCATGGGACAGAGCAAAGCAACCATGCCAAGCCAAACAAGAGCTGTGCAGAGACGATAAGGCACTGAAGCAAAGTGGAGCCAGGCTTCCTAGCCCACAGTAGTAGAGCCCAAGAGATCACATGATGGAAAGGACCCAAGAGAGACGTGGCTGCTGGCTGAGCAGAGGTGCTGCCATGGACATTTTCTGATTCTACCTGTGGTAACCTTTTCAGTTCTTCCAATGAACTCCAATAACTGTGAGTTCTGTCTGAATTATCTGTGCCCCTTGAAAGGGCTTCTGGACCCCAGCAGAGGTATAGAATATTGTGGGAGGAATGCTTGGTGTCAGAGTGGGGTAAAGCAGTACATCTGGTTTCTGCCTTGCGACAATTGATGAGGGCTTGAATTCTCACCCCTTCATGAGCCCTGGTGGCATAGTGACTGCGATTCACAAGGTCTGCAGTTCAAAACCACCAGCTGCTCCTGAGGAGAAAGACAGGGCTTTCCCTCCCTAACTGCTTTCAGACTTGGAAACTCACAGGAGTAGTTCTACCTGGTCCTACTATGGTCACTATGAAGCAGCATTGACTCCACAGCTGTGGGTTTTGTTTTGAATTGAGTTCATAGTCAGAGGAGGTCAAATGTGGTCCCCATGCGGTTTCATTACTCATCTCCTGTGTTTGTTTGGTTGAGAGCCATGCCAGATGCAGCAGTGATAGTGGCCTCGCCAAATTTCCTCCCCACGAGCAACCCTGGGCATCTCAACCGCAAGCTGCCACAGCTTTGAGTTGTGTTTGTGAACACTGTATGCTCATGTTATTTTTGGTAAAATTTGTGTTTGGATTTTTTTTTTAGGTCTGAAAATGTTTCAATTACTCCCCCCACCCCCATATAAATTCATGGCAATTGCTTCTTTTTGCCAATTCAGCTTACAAATGCTTTCATAGAACAGTCTGCTTTCGCACAGCACAGGAAATCTGCATATGTTTTCAAGGGGGTGGGGACAAACTTTGTTTAAAAATGCTCAAATAGATAATAAGAAAAGACCACAACCTTTATTTTGATCTGGAAATTTAGAACTTTTTTCTCTCCCCTTGTACACATCTTTATCTAAAATGCTGTTATTGAAACAGAAATTATTACTGCTTTTTGATTTTTTCACTCTGTCTGGCAGATGATCTTGAAGGACTTCATGGCTGGTTATTTTTTATTTGCCATTCTTCTGTTTCTTCTTCTTGAGCCAACAAAACTTGCCCCAAATGTCTGGTGGCAAGAAATAGTTCATTGAGATTTACACACTTCAGTCTCAAGAATAATCGGTGAGATTCACCTTTGGGGAGTCAAAATAAAATGATGAATGATTGAATCAATGTAGAAGGATGACAATGGAATGATCTAACTGCAAATGATATATATATATATATATATATAGTATATATTTCAATCTGTCCAGATAAGAACACAAATACATACCTTTGCCTCTTTGTGAGAGGTCTTCCCCCAAGCTTCTTCATCCCAGTCAGCATCACACCTTGAAGGTTCTGCTGTCAGAGATTTTGGGTTATGGCTGTCACCCTACTGACTGAGATGGCTGCATTCCTTAGGGGCCTCAAATCATGCTAACCTCTGGACTCTACTGTGTCAGCACATAGCTTCCCTGGGCACATCAAAGCTGTGGCCCTGGTCTGAGACATTGAAAGGTTGGCTTGGAGAGGGAACTCTGTCTCCTTCCTGGATCCAGGGTGTTTTCTGGAACTTGCTCCAATTTGTCTATTGGCAGAGTAATTAGAACCACAGTAAATCCTCATAGATGATCTTGCCTGATAGAGAAGAAGTTAAAAGAGCTGCCCACAGGAGGTCCAAGACTTTTACTATCTTCCAGACAAATGACTGATTATGTCCCACCATTTTTTCTTTCTTTTTTCTTATCCATAACCAAGAGGTCCTGTTCCTCTCCTTGAATATTGAGTTAGACATTTCTCTTATTAAACACATCCCTTCTCTAATCCCCAAATCCAGACATGGTCCATTCCAGTAATTGTTTTTATGGATGTTGGCTTCAGTATGACTCACAAGGAACACAACTCTGCCTTGTTCTGGAGGAGACCTATCTACTCTTCAAGACTTTGGTTCAGCAGGGTATCCACAGGCAGAAGTTGGTGTTCACTCTGCAATAAGCAGGATTATTGCTTTGATAAACCTTGCTCATTTAACAGAAAACAATGAACAATATGTGTCCAAGTAGGAGGTTATTATAATTTGTATAGTATACCGCAGAAGACCATATTTCAATTAGGACTTTAGCAAGTCTGATTTGTTTACCTATTAATTACCTGATATTCCACATATCCCACTAATGGATGCTCCAGAGGCTCCCTCATGAAGCATGAAACATCCTTTTGTCAGTTTGTTCTCTCTTAATTTAAGGTTAATTTGGAACTTTAAGATAGCCCACTCTAACTTTGAAAGAATAGGGTTTGGAATCTGTGTTAGTCTGAGTAGACTAGAGGAACAAATTTCATAGACATGCATATGGATGTAAGGGAATGGTTTATATACAAAAGGAATGCAACACTGAGAAAGCACCCCAACCCAGTCCAGTTCAAAGTCAAAAGTCCGATATTAACCCATATGCCCGATACCAGTCTATAATGTCTCCTTCTGACTCACGAAGTCACAGGCCAGTGGGTGCAGAGTCCTGGCACTGGCAGGGGTCTCCCCAGGGCCCCTCACTTCCAGGACTCAGGGTTCATCAATGGCATCCAGTAGTGGCAGAGGTCTCCACATGGCCTCTCCAGCTTCAGAGATCTGGTGCCATCAGGGCCAAGCTGTGTGGCTTCTCCGGCTCCTCAGAAGCTGCCATCTTGTCTCGTCCGTGATTAATCATCTCTGAGACTAACTCCCAACAACTGGGGAGATAGCTTCTCATCTTCACGAGGGAAATATCGTGAGATTTCCCAGACGTATCAGGAGAAAGTCATGCCCACATAGAGGCCTCATTGGCTACTCAATGGCTATCTCCAGATTAACAGGCTAGACTCCACCCCTACATCTCAATCATGAAATTAACATAAACACATGACTGCCACAGAGTCATAAAGAATTGTCTTTAAGGAAGAAGCCATACAAGTGAGGTGTCAGCTGAGTCCCATGGAAGAAGCACAACAGTCTGTGTGATCCCAGGATTGTAAGTAATAAAATCTAAATCCAAAGGAAGGAATGGCATCAGAACTTAAACTGTGAACAGTTTGAGCAGTTTGCAGAAGGCTTTGGTGACAGTAGATGCCCCAATTCATTTGGAGTATGCCCACCAGCATTAAGCTTCAGGTGATTTCCTCTGACCATAGTTCAGGAATGTGACTCACCTTGCTCTCAGACAGAGAACATTGCAAAGTCTGTCATGGCAGCTGTAGTTAGGTTAGAACGTAATACCTTATCATTTGATCTCCCTTTTGATCCATGCTGAAGTTTTTTCAGTTTTTAATATTTTCTACTTTATTTTGATTGAAGTTTTCTTCTTTTGTCTATTGTTATTGCTTTGTTTGTTTATATTATGTTAATGTTTTTAATGATTTTCTGTATATAAAATCCAGGATAGGTGAATCTAGAGAGATAATAACTGGATTAATAATTGCTTAGGGGCATGGCAAGGGAAGATGGGGGAAATGAGAAATAAGTATGGGAAGAAAATGTTCTGAAGTTGATAGTGATGATGACTGCATAACTCTTCTTAATATGATTATATTGTATGGTGTGGGAATATATGTCAATAAATCTATTTTAACAAGAAGAAGCCAATACTGCTTCCTAAACACCAAACACAGAGAACAATTTAACAATTGGATATGTTGTCATTGTTCATTAATGCCACCAAGTTGTGCTACTGTAAATCACTTTTGTCCTGATGCCTGTTTCAGCTCCACACAGCCACCAACTGGATGGATGCTTCTCTTGATTGCAGTCATTATAATCAATGGCTTTAACCAATATTTATGACCTGTATAACCGATGTCTCTAATCTAGGCACATTTTTGGCAATGATTACAAAAAAAAATGTATGTGATGCTTAACATGCACAATATTCTATAAAATAGGACATTATAATATTTGGATGTTGAGCAGCTACATTATATACAGGCATTCTCTGTGCAATCTGTCACTAAATCCTAGTAAAACCTATTATATTAAAACCTTTGGGGTGCCTGCTGCCAGACAAATCTCAAGAACTGTATCCAAAGGTAACATGAGGTCCATCTTGCCAGGCTGGGGATATGCTGGCAGGCGGATGTAGACTTTGTACATGGTCTGAGGCAAAGCATGTTGGGGGGCACCCAGGGGTGAAAGAGGTAGCTGGAGACTGGTGTGTGGGTGATGGGAATGCAGCCAACAATGGTGGACTTGGCTGCTGCTCCTATGCTGGCCATGTGCAGATGCTCCAGGGAGTGACCTAGAACCTGAAGCCTGGGAGGTCCTGGAGCCTGTCTGGTACAAACTGTGCTTGGTACAGGAGTGGAGGAGCCATCAACCAGTATTGCCCTGTGTGGGAGTGAAAGGTTGAATGCTCCTGGGAGAGAAGGAGGAGAAGGTGCTGCATGGGTTGGGAATGTACTCTGGAACCCCATTACTTGTTAATGCTGGCACTCTAGTGTATTTAAAACTATGGGAGAAATAAAAGGAGAGCAGTTTTACCTCACAATTACACAATCTTCTGAAATCAAGGAAGCATATGAGGTAGTATTTCCAGATGGATTTAAAGCTATGCATACTTGTATCGTTTTAAAAAAAATTTAAGGAAAATAACCCATGGATATTCTCAATAGTTTCATTTTAACCTGTCCAAATAGTCTTTTACTCTCAGTCTCTGTCACATTATTACCTTTCCCTTCATAGCTGCATATTACCCAGTTGTTAAAACTCCTCTGGCCCATAAAAAACAAGGGACCAATTGATAATTGAGTTAATGAAAGGGGCCTACATAACTATCTTAAAGTAGATCTCTAAAGGTGTACAGAAGAGAAAATTCTATAAGAAACTTTGTTTTTATCATAGAAGACTGGAAAAAGGGTTATAAAATAAACTTTTTGTTACTCAAAATCTAAACTCCCAATTCTTGACTTTCTTAACCTTTGTCACACACACACACACACACACACACACACCACAGTAGTTCCAATATTCCACTGCTAAGTACCATATTTTGGGGACCATAGGATGCATCTGACCATAATATGCCTTCAGTTATTAGAACAGATAAACAAGAACAAAATATTCTGAGCCAAATAGAATACTAAAATATTTATTAAAATAAAGCAAAATACTCAACAGTGCAAACCCTTAAGAACCATTATAATTTTCATTAACAAATGAGGGGAGGCATGTGCTTTGTCATGTGACCTGACTGACATTGAGAATTCAGGAGGCGGAACTTCCTCCGAACACACAGCAATCCACAGCCTGCAGACAGCAGTGGATAGTAAGCGGGGGCATGGAATCATAAGCAAATGTGCTGGGGTACCACATCTTCAGGCCATAAGATGCACCCTCGTTTCCCGCCTCCCCCCCTTTGTGGGGAAAAGGTGCGTCTTATGGTCCAACAAATATGGTAGTTACCAAGAGCTGGTACAGAATCAACCGAGAAATAACCACTTATGACTTAGCAATAGATAACCAATAGAAGAATTTAATGAAGTGAAGAGAGTTCTGCAAAGCAGCAGAGTTTTTTAAAAAAAAAATCAAGTTCATTGCTATTGAGTCAATTTCAACTCATATATAAACATGTAAATATACACACATATACATACAGGCATAGATATATACTTATATATGCATATGCAATCAGAGTATATGTGTATACAGATAAACTCTCTCTATACATATATTTATATACATATGATCACAGAGCAGCTGGTGGGTTTGGATGAATGACTTTTCAGTTAGCAAACTGTCACCCTCTGTTCTTCTAGGACTTCTAGGTGAGTAAAAAAAAAGTTAATATGACTTTCTAAATGTTTTTTTGAGAGCCACAACAATGGGGTTATGATTTCTGTTCAGGAACAGTGCAGTACTATCACCCTCACTTCCTAGTGCAGAAATAAAGACATCCTTGGAATGAATCAAATGAACGTGGAGATGGGTCCTATTGCCTGGACTTTGAGCTGTGTAGCATCTGGATGACCTACAATCCCTGTTTGGCCTCTCACTTTGAGAACAGACTCTGACTTTCTACATTTTCAGCTAATTTTTCTCCTATAACACACTATATGCAAGTAAGAGGAAGTCCAAATAGCCCAATGGTTCAGCGCTCAATGGCTAATTGAAAAGACAGTAGTTTGCCCTGCAAGAGAAAGGTGTGGTGGTCCATCTCCAAAGAGATCTCAGCACGGGAAGACCGGTGGGGACATTGTACTCTGCCCTATAGGTTTAGAATTAACTCAGCAATGGCTTAACTGGGTATGCAACTATTATTGTACCTAAAATAACACCTCATAGATTTCTTCAAAAACAGTTTATTTATTTGGCTCAAAAGGTCTAGTATACTTTTCTTTGTCTTTGAAACCATTTTTTTTCATTTTTTTCTAGTTTTAAATAAGCACAGGTATCAACTCATACCCATTGGCTCGCTGTTAAACCTTGAGTTTTCTCAAATCCTCATCTTTCCTATTCTCCTTAAGAGACCATTTTAAACTCACTAGAAGCATTCTCAATAAAATTCTAACCAATATAATTCAACAATATGAATTAATTACTGCAATTTATCACATAAAGCAAAGAAAAACAATCACATGGTCATCTTCATCCAGAAAGTTGACGTGTCAAAAAGACATTTTACAAAACCTAACACTTTTTCTGATAAAAACATCAATCAAAATAGTAACACAAAGGAAATTCCCAGGGTTGGCTAGAAGATTTTATGACAACTTGAAGATGTATAAAAGGGTAGGGGGGCGGTTCCAACTTATCAATTAAGTCACAGCCTCAGGATGCCTCCCTGGGAGTGTAGTCTTTTTATCAGGGAATCTCTCTCTTTCTCCCTCTTTCCTTCCTTCTTGCTAGGATCCTACCACAGACCCAAGAGCTGTCAATGATTTGCCATGTTGCCACCAACCTTGGATCCATATGACTCTGCATCCACCAGCCTGTGATCTTCCTGCATTCAGCATCATGTATGCGGTTATGTGAGTATGAAGGACTTATGGACTAGCACTGGATTTGTTGATTTGAGTTGGACTGGGAAGGAATATCTTCTTGATAAATATTACTTCTTGATAGAAAGCTCTTTCTTTCTTTCAGAAAAACCAAGTCTTTTATTTAACCAGCACACCTCAGTCTCCTCAGAGACTGTCAAAAATTGCCAGTGCCAACTATATTTCAAGTCGTCATGGCAGGGTATTGAGAAAAGTTTTCAATTAGCAATAATCACACCTCAGATAAGCCTCACTGCCTATGATATTGCCACTGCACAAAGAAAGCTGTTTCTTATACATAGATGAGTGTTACTGGATTTGTTTCCCTAGACAAGCTAGCCTAACATGTTCTCCAACATCATTAAGGATGTAGATGCAAAACCAACAGCCAACATTATGCTCAGTGGAGAAAGGCTGAGATCCTTTCCTTTGAGAATGGGTATGAGACAAGGATGCCCACTAGCATCACTAAGTCAAACTAATAAACAAATAAACTAATAAAATAAGATATAGAAAAAACTCAGTAGGAAAAAACCAAAAACAATTATAACAACTTTAAAATGGACTGAAAGGAAGATCAAATGACATCACTGGTCTATAGTCAGAGAGAAAGCATTGAAAGTTTAAACTATGTGTTGATCCTGCAAATAGATGTTGACTTTCCACTGTCATCCATAGCCTTCTGCAAGCCAGATGTCCACAATGCGATTCGCTCCTTTGTATTTGATTACATTTTTTATAATCCTTGGTTCACACATGTTGGTGAGCTTCTTCCATGTGGACTTAGTTGATGCCTCACTTAGATGGCCGCTTGTTTGAAGACAAGGCTTTTAGATCCCAGATGCTGTTCTTTCTGATAGGCATCATCTAGATCTTCAGTGATCTCGCCGTGAGGGTATGTGTCATGAAGGCCCTATCATTAGAACTTATTGTTCTTAGATTGGAGTTAGAATTAAGTGGAAGCCTCACATTTATATATTTATGGTTTATATATGCCTCTGGTTCAGCTCAGAGGCATTGTCATTTTATGTTAGAAAACATTATCAATCATTTCACTGGAGAATAAGGTCATTCTATTGATAGTCATTAATTTATCCTTTAGTAAAGAATTTACAGCACAGTTGAGAAGAGGAGATTGAACAGTGTAGGTTGGTGATAAACCACAATACACGAGTTACTGACTCACACAGATTAAATCCCAAGTGACTGTACATTTTTTACACAAAAGGGATTGACAATAAGGCAAAAAAATCCAATACTCCTCTTTCACAGTGGCAGAACCAGGTCTACCAGATTAATACATTTCTTAATAAAGCAAGAAGGGCATTGACGTAGTAAGTATATGGTAGTCTAACTACTGTTAGTTCTAGCCTCTTGGTATAGCTGTCTTCTGCTTCTCACACCATGTAATTTCTACCTTTGCTCCAAGAGCTACAAGTCAGTTTGAGGTAAAGTCAAGCTCACTTAGTGGAGTTTTGTGTTAGTCTGGGTGGACTAGAGAAACAAATTCATAGGCATTCATTCATATATATATATGTGTGTATATTCATATATATGAAAGAATTTTATATAAAAGAGTAATTGTATATTAAAAAACACCCAAGCCCAGTCCAGATCAAGTCCATAATTTTGACATTAACCCATATGTTTGATACCAGTCTGATATTAGCGCATATGTCTGACTCCAGTCCTTTTCAGATTCACATAACACATGCAATGATGCTGAGTGCAGGAAGATCATAGGCCAGTGAGTGGAAAGTCTTGTGGAACCAGTGGTGGTTCTTCCACCCAGTGGAAGGCATCTGAATGCTGGTGTGGGTCTCCACATGGCTCTTCCAGCTCCAAAACTTAGGTTTTGATCACCATACCTCCATGTGACTTGTCAACATGAATGTCTTGCAGGGAGAAAGTGTGTGTCCCACCTCCAGGGAGGAAGATAGGAATTCCCAGAATCCTCAGGAGAAGGCCATACTCAGACAGAGGCCTCATTAACTGTGACCTGGGTATACTCCATCCCTTCACAAGTTGGCAGATTAAGTAACTGCCACAGGTTTCTGTATTGAGTCCTTCTGGTGTGGCCAATGAAGGATGCTGTGCACCTTGAAAACAGGGTCTAAAATTCCATTAGTCTATAGCTTATGGCCTGAGTTATCAATGGCTGATTAGAATCTAGATTTAATATGTCCAGTTAGGAACATAGTATCAAGTATATTCAAGGGGCAATTTTAGTAAAAGTCACAACACACATACAATTTTATAACAATGTAATAACCATCAAAATGTATGTGATTACATAGGTATATATATGTGTGTGTGCTTATAAAAGCATAGGTAGCCACATATGGATATATGAGTGCTCATGCATAGGTGTTTCTGAAGACCAATAGATAGATAATACATGTCTTTGTGTGTTTCGGGTATATTTATATCTAAAGTAAAGCAAATAGGGGCACTTTAAGGGATGCTTGCTAGACATACTCAAACACTTGGTCTGCTGGATTTGAGGGTTTAGGGACATAATCTCAGGGTCAACTCCCTCTGTCTGCACAATATAGCTCATAAAGGTAATGAATGGTTTACACCCCAATTTGATGAATGGCATCTGGGATATTAGAAGTTTACAAACTAAAACACAACTACTGGTCTCCACACATTGGGAGAAAAAAGATGAAATCCAAAGATTCAAGAAAGGAATGATTCCACAGGTTTGTTTACATGAATTGCAACCTACATTGAGACCAGAAGTAGTAGGTGGGCCTTGGCAACCACCCCCAACTATTCCAGCCAAGAACACAACAGACATTCCTAGAGAGAACGGGAGCATGGAAGAGGGGTTTGGGGTGGATGTGGAATGCACCTCAAATTCCTAAAAAAATGACCAAGCTTATCAGAGTGGTAAAGACCAGGGAAACGCTTGAGATTGTCACCTTGCAATTGTTCCTGTGCCTGGGCCCCTTGATACAGCTGCTGGATCAATTCATCATGTCAGGGGCCTTTCCTACCTTCATGCGCCTCCCCTTTACCAACCTGATGTCCAACTCCAGAGATTGGTCTCTCCTGACAGCATGTCCTAAATATGCCTCCTTTCCTCTATGGGGTACTTTGGCCTTCCTTCTTCTAACACTTATTTGTTTGCCTTACAATCGTCCATGGGATTTTCAGCATTCTTCTCCAGTTCCACGCATCTCTTCTTCCGTATGTAATGCCCAACTTTCACATGCATATGGGGCGATAGAGAATACTATACCTTGGGTCAAGTGCACATTAGTCCTCAAAGTAGCATCTTGGCTGTGCAATACTCTAAAGAAGTCTTGTGCATCAGCTTTACTAATGCAGCCCATCTTTTGACCTCTTGAGTACTACTTCCACGAGCACTGATTATAGATCCAAGCAACATAAAGTCCTTTACAACTTCAACCCTTTTCCCATCTATTGGTCCAGTTTGTGAGGATTTGAGTCTTCTTTACTTTGAGTTATAATCTATTCAGAAGGGTATAACTCTTGGTCTTCCTCAGCAAGGGCTTCAATTCTTCTCACTTTCAGCAATAAAAGTAGTGGTATCTGTGTATTGTAGGTTGTTAAAAAGTCCTATTCCAATCCTGATGCCACATTCTTCTTCATATAACCCAGCTTCTCTGATGATTTGTTTAGCATATAGATTGAGCAATCACGTTGCATGGATACAAGTCTGATGCACACCTTTCCTGATTTTAAATCATTGGGGGGAAATGTGGTGTGTGTGTGTGTGTGTGTGTGTGTGTGTGTGAAAAAGGTCCTTACTATTAAGTAGTATTCTTGATAGACTTTCTGGGTTCAGCAGATGTGACTTCATGTCAAACAATTCTACTGAGGTATATTATTCATTAGGACTTGTTTTCATTGTTATTCTAGCCTGATGCTTCATTCAAAGGGTGAAATTAGTTTTCCATGCACATTTTCTGGCTATTTATTATTTGTTGCTTTTTAAAGTTACGTAATTTAGTCACATTGTTTTCATTTGTTCCTATTAAATTTGGTTTGTATGCTTATTCATTTTTTGAATGAAAATAAAAACCCACAAAATATTTTGCTCCTGGTTTCCTTTAATAAAATTCCATGTCCAGTACTTATTACAAATGTGTCTATTGTGATAGCTTTCAAGTGTTTCTCTCTTTTATTTTTAAACCAGAAGAGAAATTTATTGGAATTCTCTACATTATATGGCAATTTGATCAGCAGCTGCACCTCATTTAAGTCTGTTCAGCAATGGTCATGACTTGCATCATTAACTTCTATCTTATCTATTATAAAAGGTGATTGATGAGCAAAGTTTATCATTACAAACATGGTGATTTCAGCCAATCTATACATTCAGTATTCTTCAGTCTTTCAAGAGATAGACTAGCTTCCTCTACCCAATAGTTACCTGTACCATTCAGCTTCTAGAATGTCTAGGGAGTTTTATTTTGGTCCTACCCTTTTCAAAACCATCACTTTTAGTTATTTGTACATTCTTTCATGATGGGCCAAAACAATTGATCCTGTTGTTTCTTTGGCAGTTAAGAAAACACTTCAGTAAGTAATGAATAACAATGAAGTCAGATTTTTAGGTTGATTCCGTCAATTGATTTAGTTAAATGTTGGTTAGATTATATATAAATGTACATATACACACACACACACACTAAATCTACTGCTATCCATGATAATTTCCCCATTTAAGAACCCAACATAAGGTTTCAAAGACTGTAAATATTACTGGAGCGCATAACCTTATCTTCCTTCTGAGGACTAACTGGTGGGTTTGAACCGCTGGCTTTTCCATTAGCAGACCAACATTTCACTCACAGCACTACTTGGACTCCATATGTAAACATAGATAGAAAAATAATGTAACATTAGTAGGAATGGATTAAATTTCATAAAAATGATTTTCAGAAATGTGACATCATGGGTTTTTATGGAACATGATCAGCACTTGGGACTGAAAACAGTGGTGTTTGTGTAGGAAAAGTAGTATATTTTGTAATCCTAAGAATTTTAGGATCAATGAGTATAGTTTTTCTTATTTTAAGAACAAGACATTAAGGTTATGATAACCATGCCAGTTGAAATAAATCATAGTAAAAAATCACTTTTGAAAAAAAAATTTTAAACACTCTTGTAAACAGTTTGGCAAATATCATTAATATTACTGCATATGGTGGCTACCAAATGAAAATTGTTTTTAAAATACAACTAATATTTCTGTCTTTGGAGAAACAATGAGGACGTTCATGCTTTGATCAGTGAAAATATAGGAAATATTCACGTAAAGGTAACTTTTTCTGCTACTTTTCGTTTGAAAACAAAGGAAATTAGGACAAAGTGGTGGAAAATTATGAAAGCTTCAATATTTTCCTCATTAACCCTTAAGGAGAAAAATGAACGGTATTTTAATAGGAATAATTTATTTAATACATAATAATTAAACATATTATGTGCTAAGGAATTAATTTCCAATTATCTGAGTTTATCATTTAAGTTAGAGCCTCACATTACAATTCATCAACTCAGCTAAGGTCCTTTAGTAATTGCCACAAGAGATCATCATTTACTGACTTTCCAACCCTGTGTAAAGCTCATAGAAGTACTAGAGCAAACAATAAATTGTAAGCATAGTTCCTACCATCTTAGGGTCTAATCATGAACAGAAAGCTGAAGAATTGAGCCCTGTAACCTCAAGTCTATTCTTGCCAATAGAGAGCTTAGAAACTCAGCAAACTTGTCCTCACTCATCCTAACTCATAACAGCCCGACGAGACAGGGTAGGTCTGTGAGTTTCAAGGACTGTCACTTTTTAGAAGAGTAGAAAACTTCATCTTTCTCCTACGGAGTCAGTGGAGGTTTTCAGCTGTCAAATGTTGTGGCTAGCAACCTGACGCATAACCCATGACAAGACCAGAGCTCCTGGTTAAAACTGTACCGCGGAGTTTCAGAGGCTGAAACATTTTAGGGAAGGTGGTAGCTACCCTTTTCTCTTGCAGAGCAGTGGATAGGTTGAAAAGGAACCTTTCGGTTAGCAGTCAAACACGGAACCACCACAGGACTGTGTGCTTAATAGTGAGGAAATGATAATGTAGCTGAATGTCGTTGAAACATCAAGCCCGAGTAGTGAGCATTACAGGTCAGCTGGTTAGAAAAGTATATTAATGATTGATGGGTTAATGTATGGTAGTGTATTTATCCCTTGTATTAGAGCCATTAAATTGATTCCTAAATTTTCATTGATGATTTTTATACTTCCAAGGTTCATACTTATATCTTCAATTCATTGTTTGTATATGGTAGGAATTTTGAATCCTGTTTCTTCTTCTTTTTGCAAATGTACATACATTTTCTGTAGCATTTTATGTTGAAAACACTATCTCTTCTCAATTCAATGTGTTTCAGTCATATATATATATATATCAGGTGTTTGTACATCCTTGGTTTTATTTCTGAGTTATCGATTGGTCTATATATCTGTAGTTGTACCAATTCCAACCTGTTTTGACTTGTGATTACATTTAAAATCAGAAAGTATTTTTTGAATAATCTTATTTTTGCAAATACTGTATATGCCATTCAATTTAATCATTCAATCATAATTAGAAGAGTTCTGTAATCATCACTACAACTCAATTCCAGAACATCTCTTCTTGTACTCATTGCTGTAAGCTCCCCATCTCCTACATTCTCCTCTGCCATGTTCCTAGGCAACTATTCATCTAACTACTGTCTATAGCAATATATCTATTCTGGATTTTATAAGCAGAAATCACAAAGCACAAACAAAAAGCAAAAGCAAACAACAATTAACCCAACATCTACTAAACAAAACATATAAACAATAGAAAATAAAGCAGAAAATATTAAAACGGAAACAACTTTAAAATGGATCAAAAAGAAGATCAAATAATGAGGTATACATTTTAGCCTAACTAAATCTGCCATAATTGACTTTGCAATGTTCTCTGATAACAAGGCTTTTCACATTCTTGGACTGTGGTCAGAGGGAATTTACTTGAGGTTTAATCTAGGTGGGGACATTCCATTTGAATTTTGGGCACCCACTGTCATCTATAACTTTCTGAAAACTGGTGTTCACAATGGCTCTAATACCATTCCTTCCTTTGGATTTGGATTCTCTTATTTGCAATCCTTGAATCACACAGGCTTCTTCCATCCATGTAGACTTAGTTGATGCCTCACTTAGATGGCTGCTTATTTGAAGGTAGGTCTTTTTAAGACCCCAGATGCTATTCTTTCTGATTGTCAGGCATCATTTGATTTCTTCACCACACTTTGCTGTAGCACCCATATCTTCAATGCTTTCTTCATAAGGACAAGTGTTGAGTATAGCGAATTGTTCTAGATTGGGATTAGAACTATGAGCTCAAAATTCATTCATGTGCCCACAGTTTATGTGTGTCTGGTTCACTTTAAAGATAAAATTTTATGGTAGAGAACATTATTAATAATCTCCCTGGGCATAAAGTAATTATATTGATAGTGTCATATCTAATGATATAGAATCTGAAATACTGCTGAGAAAAGAAAATTCTACCAGTATAGGCCAGTTTCTGACCACAATACATGAAATGTTGATTTGTATGGTTTAAACTTTTAAGTGACTAGATACTATTTACATGAACGGGTGGTGGTGGTAGGGCAAAACTTGCAAGAGCTCATATATAAAGGCAGAATCATGCTTATCAGCCTAATGAATGCCATTAGAAAGCAAGCAGGACATTAAAAACATAACATGGTACCCCTGAGGGTATGGTTGTTACATGCGGCCTGTGAGCCACACAGCCAGCAATTCAAAACCACCAGTCTCTCTGAGGGAGAAAGATGAGGCTGTAAAGAGTTACATTCTCAGAAACTCACAGGAAGAGTTCTCCCCTGCCCCATGAGTAGCTATGAGCTGGCATCAATTCAATGGCAGTGAGCTTAGTTTTGGTTGGGCCACTATTTATTGGGCATCTTTAAAGCAGCAGAATCAAACCAAGTTCTATAAGCTACCACAGTCTGTTTCAAAATATTTGCTTCCTTCTTGAACAACTTCGCATTTCTGGGTTACAATTATTTTCCATTGGTCTGGGTATGTGTCATTATACCAATACAATACTGCTTTGACCACTATGGCTGTATGATATGTGCTAAAGTCAGGTAAAGCAAGTCCTCCCATCTTTCCTTCTTCTTTAGCAATTCCCTGCTAATTCTGGACTTCTTCATCCTCCATATGAAGATGGTAATCATTTTTTAATATAGATTTTATTGGGGGCTCTTTGTAGGATTTTATATTGTTATTATTATTGTATTCTTGCATGTACATTTATATGTTGGATTATGGGGGGGTTAGCTTATGTTTTCATTTCTTTGTTTCATTTGTTTCATTTCTTTCTTCATTATGGGGTGCCCTTTTTTTGAGTATGTTATTTTCTCCACAGGTCTATCTGGATGGTGTGGGATAGATGAGTGGTCTAGGGGTGGGGACAATGGTACTGTTGGTACTAGGGCGGATGTAGGGGTGGGGAACTCTTGGTTGATCCAGGGATGGGGGGAGTAGCATGTGGTTCAGGATCGGTGGTGGGGTGGGTGAGTGTGGAAGGTCTGATAAGGATTGATTAAGACTAATGTAATAGAGACAATAATGAAACCCGAATGGAAATTGTGTGTGATGGTGGGATGGGAGGAGGTATAGGGAAATAGAGAAAAGAACTGGGGAGTAAGGAGCATTTATGGAGATTAGATACAGGCTGTGTTAGTCTGGGTAGACTAGAGGAACAAATTTCATAGACACACATATGGATATAAGGAAGAGGTTTATATACATGAGAGAAATAGGACATTAAGAAAGCATCCCAATCCAGTCCAGTACAAAGTAATAAGTCTGATATTAACCCATATGCCCGAAATCAGTCTATAAAGTCTCCTGCTGACTCAAGAAGTCACAGGTCAGTGTGTGCAGAGTCCCGGCGCCGACAGGGGTCTCCCCATGGCTCTTCGTTCCAGGACTCAGGGTCCATCAGCAGCATCCCATGGTGGCAGAAGCAACTCATCACTGGCAGAGGTCTCCATGTGGCCGCCCAGCTTCAGAGGTCTGGCTTCATCAGGGCAAAGCTGTGTGATCTCTCCACCAGCTCCTCTAGCTTCTTGGAGGCTGCCATCTGGGGAAGATAGCTTCTCATCTTCACGAGGGAAATATCGCGAGATTTCCCAGAAGTCTCAGGAGAAAGCCATGCCCACATAGAGGCCTCATTGGCTATATATGGCTACCTCCAGATTAACAGGCTAGACTCCACCCCTACATTTCAAAAATTAACATAAGCACATAACTGCCACACAGGCATATACATAGGTACATATATTCATACGATGAAGGGGAAATAGATCAATATGCATATCCTTATAGGCTTAGAATTAGGACAGCAGATGGGCATTGGACCTCAATCAGGACTTCCTCAGTGCAGGAACATTTTGTTCTATTAAATTGGCATTTCATTATGCACAGCTCCCTGACACGATCACAGAAAACAAATGTGTGCATAAGCAAATGTGGTGAAGGAAACTGATGGGGCCCAGCTATCACAACATGTTCGTCAGAGGTCTTAAAGGCTTGATAGTAATACATTTTTCTTTGAAGAAATATGATGGTATTTGTATGGGATAACATTAAACATTTAGTGCCTGGGGCAAAACTGGCATTTTTGCTATATATAGTCTTCCGATCCATGAGCATGGGATATTCTTCCATTTGTGGAAGTCACTCTTGGTTCTTTCAATAGTGCTCTGTAATTTTCCATGTACAAATCTTTTGGTTTTTTAGTCAGAGATTGCCTTCGATATTTCTATTTGTGCTTGGCTCTTGTGGAGGGTTTTTTATCCCGTCTTCCATGGTCTTGTTCGATGTATATAATAGTCGAGTAGACTTCTGTTTGTTGACCTTGTATTCTAGCACTCTGCTATATTCTTCTATTGCTTCCCTTAGTGGAGCTTTTGGAATTTTCCATATATAAAATCATATAATCTAAAAATAATGATAGTTTTACTTCTTCCTTCCCTAGGTGAATTCCTTGATGTCTATTCTTTGACATTATGTTGTTTTCTAAGACCTCCAGTTAAATAAGAGTGGGGACAAGGGGTATCCTTGTCTGATTCCCCTTTTCAATGGCATTTTTTTGGTCTTTTCTCCATTGGCTACCATGTTAGCTCTTGATTCTTATTATTTAGCTTGTATTATATTGAGGATTTTTCTCTCCATTCCTATCTTTTTGAGAATCTTAAACAGGAATTATTTTTGAATGTTGTTGAATGCTTTTTCCACATCTATCAATATAGTCATGTGATTCTTATAATTCTTCATTTCAATGTGGCAAATGGTACTAATGGTCTTTCTTATGCTGAACCATGCATGCATCCCTGGAATGAATCACACTTGGTCATGGTGAGTTATTTGTTTTGTATATGTTTGTATTCTGTTGGCCAGTATTTTGTGTTGGCTAAGATTTTTTGCATCAGTGTTCATTACGGATATTATTCTGTGGTTCTCAATTCTTGTGGGATCCCTGTCCAGTTAAGGTATCAGAGTTATACTAGCTTCATTAAGAGAGTTCAGTAGTTTGCTGTCCCTTTCTACATTCTGGAAGAGTATATGTAGGTTTGGTGCCTTTTCTTCCCTGAAGACTTGGTACAATTCTCCTGTGAAGCTATCTGGCACAGGGAATTTTTTTTTGGTGATAATCCCGATAAACTTGTATATTGAATCTATTGATATGGATCTGTTGAGATTTTTGATTCCATTGTGGATAGTCTGGGAGGGAAATGTTTTTCTAAGTATTTATCCATGTCTTCCAAGTTGTCGAATTCATTGGCGTACAGGCCCTCATAATACTGTGTAATTATCCTTTTGATTTCATTAGTGTCTGTTGTAATGTCCTCTGTTTCATTCCTCATCTTTGTTATTGATATTTGTTTCTTCCTTCTTTAGGTTAAATAGGCCACCTGTCTGTTGTTTCTGTTAATACTTCCAAAGAACCAACTTTTATTAACTGCATTAATTTTCCCCTTAGTTTTTTTGTTTTCCCCTCTCATGAATATCAACCCTGATTTTTATTAATTCTTTTCTTTTGCTATTAGTAGTGTTGCCTTGTTGACTCTTCTATAATTGCTGTAAGTTTTCTGTCAGCACATCAGTCAAAAGACTCTTTTACTTTTTCATGTGACCATGTATTGTTATCAAAATTCCTCTGGTAACTCCCTTTGTTGTGTTCCAAAGGTTTTGGTATGCTGAATTCTCATTCTTGTGGGTTTCTAGACACTTCCTAATTCCATCTCCAATCTGGGCCAGTACACACTCCTTTTTCTAGACAGCTATTCATCCTCCAAATGTTTGCCCTATTTTCTTAATTGTCCTTTTGCTGATTTTTAGCCTTATGGCATAATAGTCTGAGAGAGAAGTCTGTATGATCTCTATGTGCTTGAATTTACAGATTCAACTTGTGTCCCAATAGGTGGTCTATTTTTGAGTACGTGCCATGTGGTCATGAAAAAATGTGAATTTGTGTGCCTTTGGGTGGAGAGCTTTGAAAATATCAGGCCAAGCCATCTTATTGTAATGTTTAGATCTGTAGCCTCCTTGCTAAGTTTTTACTTCTGTGATCTTAAAGGTGGTATATTGAAGTCACCTACTATATTTGTTGAGACTGTAATTTATTTTTTCATCTTTTGGAGTGAATTTTGCAGGTTTCTCACTGGGTGCTTATATATTTATTATGTTCACTGATTCTTGGTCTACTTTTCCCTTGAGCATTATATAGTGTCCCTCCTAATCTCTTATGGTTTGCACCTTGAGGTAAGTCTTGTCTGAGTTTAGGATTGCAACTCCTGCTTTTTTTGAATTGCCATTTGCTTGGTATATTTTTCTCCAGCCTTTGATTCTCAGTCTATATGTGTCTCCAATAGGCAGAAGGTCAACAGGTTGTATTTTCTAAGCCAGTTTGCTAGATTCTTCTACCTTTTACTACCCGAGTTCCGTCCATTGATATTCAGGGTTATTGAATTCATCTGTGAACTCTATGATGTATGTTGTACCTTTTATGTTGGGTGTTTGCCTACCTCTGTTTCTTATCAGTGGTGTGTGTGTGTATGTATGTGTGTGTGTGTGTTTTATTCTTGTCTTCTTTCCACCCTTTTAAGTCAGTGCTATCATGAGGACTGTTTTATCCTTGTTGCCTTCTGGGTGTGGTTGTTCTTTGTGGTGGTCTCTTATTTGTGCTCAGTGTGTGCTGTTCTTCTGCCCATACTGGATCAGTAATGATCTTTTATAGGGCTGGGTTTATTTTAATGTATCCTTTGAGTTATCCCTTGTCTGGGAAGACTCTTACTTCTCCATCAATCTTGATAATTTAGCTGGATAGAATATTTTGGGGGTTGCATTATTTTCCTTCAAATTTTGGAATATGGTCCTCGTTAACCTTTTTCATAGTGTCCACTGATATGTCTGAGCATATTCTTACTTGGGTACTTTTATGGGTTACTGTGAGTTTTTCTCTAGCCCCTCTCATGATTTTTACCATTTCCTCAAAGTTGAGTAGTTTAACTATTAAGTGTCTTGGAGACATCTTCTTGGGATTCAGTCTAGCTGGTGTGCTTTTAGCCTCCTGAATGGTCGCCTGTTTTTCATTCATTAAGCTGGGGGAGTTTTCCTATAAGAATTCTCGTATTATTTTTGCTTTTGACTTCTTCATTGTGTCTTATTCAGATTATTCCAATGTTGATCCTCCTCATAACAGAAGACATGGATCTCAGGTTTTCTTCACCTCTCTGATTGTCTTATTTTACTGCATTTCCTGTTTGATGAAATCTTCTGGGTTATTATCTAGGTCATTGGTGTAATTCTCTGCTTCCTCATGTCTGTTGATGATATCTGTTAATTGGCAATTGGATTTTGTTAGGTCATCCCTTAGGTCTTGCATTTTCCTTTAGTCTGTGGCCTTTATCTCCTCTATCATTTCATCTTTTGCTGTACTGCTTCCCTCACATCCTACATGATTCCAGAGTAATATTCTGAAGGTTCCTTTCTGTGGCAGATCAATGTCTGCTTCTTCTATGCACATCATTAGCTTCAGAACTTCTTCTGATATTGCCTTTTGTTTCTCCCATTTTTTCTTTGAGGTGGTTGGGGATGATTACTGTTTTCATTGTGATGTTTTAAAGAAGCCCAGTGCCATTCTCCTGAGAATCATAGAACACTGGTCCCTGTTTTTGGGAGACTCATAAAAAGTTTCCTTAAACTATCTTTAGCTAATTGCACTTAAGGATTGGGTTATTGCTTTATTCTCCTGTGATTTCGCTCTTTCATTAGCCAACAAGTATTCTGTTATTTGGAGGGAAAGTTGGATGGAGACACTGGACCTGCAAGGCTGGCACTGTACTGGATGATTTCACAGGAAGCTATGGTGCATGGCCACGGTGGCTTGCAGTACCTCAGAGGGCATTTGGGGGTGCCTGATGCAACTGAAATACTACAAAGGGAAAGTGGGTGTGCCTGCTTTTCATGGAACACCACAGATGGTGGGCAGAATTTTCATGTAGGTTGGAGAGAGGTTCCTGCAGCAGTGTGGATTGCTGGAGGATATTGTTGGAGCTGCCTTAGGCCTTGTGAGGCACTACAGCAAATGGGAGGAATTTTCTTCAGCCACGTGAGACTGAACAACAGGTAATGACTCCCGTCAGCCAGTGGAGCACTATATAAGGTGGGCAGAAGCTTCCCTAACTAAGTGGAGCACCCCAAAGGTGGGTGATACCTCTCCCAGCTGCTTAGAGGGCCTTGGATGTTAGGTGTGAGTTTCCCTGCACCAGAAGATGGCCTGCATTTCCTCACCCACATGTTGCACCACGGGAGGGGGGTGGGGGGGGTGTCCCCTAGCTCCTTAAAGTGCCATGGAATTTAGGGCTGAGGGTGAGTGGGATTTCCTCAGCTGTGTATTATCTTGCAGAGGGCAGACCTCCCCAAGGTGGGTGGAGGGCAGGTCTAATTGTCCTACTCAAAGTGGAGTGGCCTAGAGGCAGCAGTAGAGTGTGAGATGAAAGAGAGAATAGTAATAATTTTTTAAGCCCTCTGAGATTGTGGGGAAAGAGACAGAAACAAAAGTCACAATGTCCCCCAAGCAAAAATGTTTCTTCTTTCACCCATGGTCAACTTTCCTTTCTTCTTTTGTCTTCAGTAGTTTTTTTTTTTTTAGAATATAAAGTTCACATAGCATACAGTTCCGTAGTTAAGTCACTTTTGATAATATACATTATCAAAATTAGGTCCAGTACTCCCTTCCCACTCCTGAATTCACTTTTTTTTTTATTCCCAATTCCCTTTACTGGCTATGCCCCTTCTCCCTGATAAGCCATTGCATCAGTCATTGTGTCTATGTTCTGTGCTTCATAAACTGTGACAGCTAACAAAAATAATTAAAAAAATAAAATATAATGCAAAAAAAATATATATATATATATAAACAGTATGAAAGAAGAGACACCCCCCCCTCCAGAATATTAAAAAAAAAACTAAAGGAACAATTTCTGTCATGGAACATGCAAGAAATATTTAAGCATAGTAAATATTCACTTTGGGTCAAGAGGAAGGTCAACTGTCCACATATCATATTATACTATGATTTAATCCACCATATTCAAGTTTATAATAATCCCTGCCTGATTATAAAGCTGTTTGACTCCCTTACCTGTGGACACAAGGGATCTAAAAGAGGCTTAATTTGACTAGTTACTCTGCAAATGGATTTTGGGTTCCCATTGTCTTCCATATTCTTCTACAAATTGGGTGTTCACATTGAAGTTCTGATATTTTTCACTTCATTATATTTGGATTTTGCTATTGTCATCTTTGGCTCACACAAGTATAGTGTGCTTTTTTGATGTGGACTCAGCCCACACCTCACTTAGATGACTGCTTGTTTGAATACAAGTCTTTAACAACACCCCCCCACACACACACACACTATTCCCATTGGTACCTGGGCACCATCTTCTTTCTTCACCACACTTTGCTGCAAAATTTGTATCATCAATGATTCTTTCATGAAGGTGAGCATCGAGCAGGACCAAATTATAAGAACTGTTTTTGATTGGGGTTAGAATTTTGTGGGATCCCAGAATCCATCTGCTTCTCCTTGGATTGTGACTTTGGTTTACTTTAGCAGTCATATTATGACAAAAACAAAGCCTAATAAGAAGACCGTCTATACAACTGAAATAAAAAAAAAAAAACTAAGAAGAGAAAAACTTGTCCATCATCTCCCTGGGATATAAGACGTTTGCCTTAAAAATATCAATAATTTATCCAATGACATAGAATTTAAGGTAATATTGATATGAGAACTTTGTATGATAGAAGTCTAGCTGTGTGAGCTGCAGTCCATGAGTTGTTACTTTGGACAGATTGATATCTTTTTTTTCAGATTGATATCTTAATAGATTAAGCTCTGCTTACATTGAGTATGTAAGTTCGTGCTAGGGGAAAATTCCTTGTACCATTCTTTCAAAGACAGATCCTTGTCCATCAGATTAATACCAGTCATATTCTTGCAAGGAGAGCTTCCCACCAGGGAATTTCAGTCCTATGTCTAAGGGTATAAATACAGCAGTTTTTGAGGTCGGACCCAGTTAATTTAGTCAGGCTCATTCCATTAGGCTTCCATGTCAAGCCCTTCTGGTATGGCTTTTGGGGGATTTCATGTTCACTGTAATGTTAAGATCTAAAGTCATCATACTGCTTAGTCCATGGGATAGTTCACCAAGGGTTGGATAGAAACACATTCTACGTATCTACCCAGGATCATAGAACAAGGCTTATTCTTCCATTAGGGTCCCTATAATTATTTAGTATCCCTTCCTGATGTGAGGTTTCTCCTCCCCAATTACCCAACATACCCACCACGAGAAAATAAGTGCTTCTTCTGAAGTGTAGATGCTCCCCTCCCCCAGTCATCACTTGATTTTCCTGTAAGGTTCTCCTCTCATTCCTGTGGATAGCCTGTTGATTTGTCACAATCTTGTTTCAATGTTGTATGGCATCAAGTGGATGGTTTCTCCCCCACCCCCTTCCTTTTTGACAGAATGATCCCAGGCACTGTGAGTTCTCCTCTTTTGTAGTGGTTCTTATAAAGTGCACATTAGTGCTAATATATGGTTCAATGCCAGTGGGCAGACGTTTTATCCCTTTTTGGGGGGAATTTGTCTCTAAGATTTAATTGGTGTTTCTCCTTATAGTAGTGGTTTCATGCACTATTTGTTCCTTTGTGATTGACTAACATAACGGATTTCTAGGTCCTTCCATGTCATGCACTGTTTCTTGCTTTCATCATTGTTTTTTAGGGGCAAGTAGTAATTACATTGGTACATGTATATTTCTTTGCCTGCTCTTCTACTGTTGGGCATTTGGCTCCTCCAGTTTCTTGCTTTTTTGAACTGTGCTGCTATAAACATGGGAGAACATCCATCCACTTAAGTTGTGCCTCATTTCTTTGCGGATATGTGCCTAATACTGGTATTTTTGGATTTTATGGGATTTCAATTCCCAGTTGCTTTACATGAGGCCATATTATTTTCCATAATGTTTGTATGTATTGACAGGTGTACCAACAGTGTACCATTCGCTCCACAACCTCTCCAGATTGTTTTTTTTTTAATCAGGCTAGCATTGTGGGTGTAAGATACCATCCGATTGTGATTTTCATTTGCATCTCCCTGATGGCTAGTGATCATTAGCATATTTGCATATTTCAGTTAGCCATTTGTATTTCATTTTTAGTAGACTGTCCACTCATAGCTTTTTCCTACTTCTTAATTGGATCACGTGTTATTTTCTTATGGAGCTGTTGGGAGTGTTCTGTATATTTTGGTAATTAGACTTTTGTCTGATATATTGTGTTAGTCTGGGTAGAGAAAAAATTCCACAGAAACTCACATGTATATAAGAGAGAGTTTTATATAAGGCTAACCTATATTAAAAAACACTTCCAAATCTGTGCTTTCCAAGTCCATAAGTCCAACATTAGCCCACATGTCCAACACTGAGCTACAAAGTCCTCCTCAATCACACAAAACACATGCAATGATGCTGACTGCAGGAGGAAAGCTTAATCAGTGAGTGTGTAAGCATCTCCACGCTGGCAGGGTCTCCATACTGCTGCTCCAGCACTCAGGGCTGCATCAGGGTAGGTCCATGTGGCTTCTCTTCAGGGATGTCTTGCAGGAAGTGAGCCTTGTAAGCTGAAGCAGGAAACTGGCTAAGGCAGCTGCACCCTGGTTTGACCATCAGAGAGCAAGTGACCCGGGAACTAGGAAGGCTAAGCTCACTGAGCCATTTATCTCTCCGCCCTTCAAATTAATCTCACATGTGCTTATTGGCCAGGTTGGCACAAGAAACCTTAACTATCTCATACATCATTGGTCCATTCCACGCGCACTCCCCCCCCCCCCAACTATGGACTCTTGTTTTACTCTCTTGATGAAGTCTCGATGTATAGAAGTGAGCTAATTTCAACAAGTTCCAGCCATCTATCACGCCCTCCACTGTGTCTGTGTCTTTATTATACTTCATGGTTTATGTGTGCCCTGCAATTGGGCCTTTAGGCTTATTACAGCTTTCTCATTGAATTTGACAGTTGTGGAGTTTATTGGATTAGGTCTTTAATTAGGTTTTTTAATCCAACTTGATTTTGTTTCTGTGCATGAGGAGAAATAGGGCCCTTGTTTCAATCTCCTCCAAAAGACTGTCGTTGTTCCACTGGATATTTCTTCTTTTATCAAAGACCAGTTGCATGATGAATTTATGATGGCTGGATTTTCTGTTCTGATCCATTGGTACATAGATTGCTCATTGTACTAGAACCAGGCTCTTTTTACCATTGTGGCTACAGAGTAAATTTTCAGTTCATGTACTGCTCCCTGCATGGTTCTTTTAAAGAAGTTATTTGTTTATCCTGGGTCTTTTGACAATCTATATGAAGTTGGTAATTCACTTTTCCATTTCTTTAAAAAATGTATTTGGTTAGTTCACTGGAGAGATGAGTATAGAAGATCAACAGCATCAATCTGACTTAAATAGTTTAAACCTTATCAGCTGATCACCTCTGATGCATGCTGGACCTGATTTGGCTTTCAATATTTTCTGTATTTTTTGGTATGTTTTATTTTGTTTCTATTTGCTCTTATTAGGATGTATTCTCAGAGATGTTATGTTCTTGGAGGTCACCATCTGGAAGTTTTTGTGTATGTTTTTCTGTTTCAGGGTATGAAGCCCAGGATTGATGAACCTATAGGTACAGCACCTAGAATATGGGTTTTGGGGTGGTGGTGTACAGTGGTAGCCATGGTGGGGGTGGTGGTAAAAGGGAAATACTATGATGTCAAGGAATCCAGGAAGAAAAAGAATGTTTGGAAGCAGACTGTGGTAGCAATTGTACAATTCTGCTTGATATGACTGAACTATGGAATGATATATGTATTAACTCCCAATTAATAATCCATTTAAAAATAACGTATTTAGGATTTGAATTGAGATCGCTTTGTATCTGTAGATAGTTTCAAGCAAAACTGACCTTTTCAGAATATTAAGTCTGCTTATCCATGAGCATGAAGTGTTCCTCCATTTCTGTTGGTCTTTTTAAATTTCTTTTAGTAATGTTCTGTTAGTTTTCCCTGTATAGATATTTTGGTTCTTCCGTTAGGTTTTCTCTACATATTGTATATTTTCTGAGGTTTAAATGGTATTGCTTCCTTAATCTGTTGTAAAGGAATAGACCTCTGTTTGATCAGGTGGGAGGGGATGGAGCTTACTCTTTTCAGAGATGGAGGTGGCCAGGTTGAGGTGGGGATCTGGGGTCTATTACTGCCACCTCCCTAGGTGGTCTAGGAGGGAGAGATGAAGCAATAGCTTACTCAGAGGGCATTGGTGCTGACCAGTATCTGGTGGAATGCTCAGTCTATCTAGTACTTCAGCTAGGGTCCTGGGGTTTACATGGCTTTTCTCATGCACTAATTCACTGCCTGTGCTTTGTAAAACTGCTGGCAAACTTTATAGTTGTTATGTCAACATCTTTCCCTGAGCCAGCTGTGTGTTATTTGCTAAGAAAGGAGTAACGTAGGGTGTGGGAAAATCCAGGGACGGGTGTGCTTTCAGAGTCCCTTAAAATGGAACTGTGCAGACCTGTGCCTCAGGGACGGGGGATGAATTCACAGAGTGGGGCTGGAGCTTTCCCTGCTTGTATGGAGTTAGAGTATTCACTATTTGCATCAGTTTCATGTTTCCCACGTGCAACACAGTAGACTGTTCAGTCCTTTCTACCAGGGAGGTAGGGCTCCTAGGGGAGAAGATGCCAGAAACCAAGCCTATTTGTGCTTATATCTGGCCTAGATTGGTCACAGAGAGCAATGTCCCTGTAGTTTGACTGGTCAGCTATGCTAGCTAGCTCTGGGACTGGGAAAAATCAGTTGGAAGAGTTGGGGAGCTGTACTACTATGGTTTGTACTGATGACCAATGGCAAAAGGGAATCCTGTGGCAGGTATTGATTGCTGCTCTTTTAATAATTTGGTATCTACTTATCTTTATACTTGAGAATCATGCTACCTGAAACTGTAGGAAATTCATCTCCATATTCTGTCTACACTGGTCTCTGCGGAGTCTAAAGTGTTTTCTTCTTAATATTCACAGTCATCTATTTTGCCTTATACGGTGTGTGTTTCCTTTACTATATTGAATAGTCTGTGTATACCCTGCAATAAGACCCTTAAAGTTTTCCTGTTTATTTTTTCATTGACGATACTTATAACTCAAGGTTTTATATGTAGGTCTTTTTCCACCTGGAGGTTTTGTGCATAGGATGGGTATGGGTTCTCTTATTTCTTTTTAGATCAAAATCAGCTGTGAACATTGGTGCAAAAGTTATCAATTCTGGCCAATAGATCAATTGCCTATCAAAAGAATAATTCACCATGACCAAGTGGGAGTCATACCAGGGATTTCAAGAGGCCTTCTATTTTGGTTTTGGCTTTAGTAGGTTTTACTTATCCTGAATTTATTTCTTTTTCATATTAATTTAGTGATTATTTTTTCCATTTCTTTGAAGAATAGTGCTAGGGTGTTGATTGAAATTGCATCATATCTACAGATTACTTTATGTAATTTTTATCTTTTCACTATATTAAATCTACTTATTCATGAACATGGAAATACATTTCCATCTATGGAATTTTCAGTTGATTCCTTGCAGTAACATTTTAAGTTTCATTGGTATAAGCCTTTTGTTTCTCTGGTTAGGCTTATTCTTGAGTATATAAACTTTTTGTTGGCTTAAAATTTTTTTCCTTACTTTTGATAGTTCTCTTTCCTAATATCTAGGACTTCAACATTTTTTTGTATGTTTAGCTTATAGCCTGCTACATTGCAAAACTTTTCCCCTTTAGTGGTGGGATCCTTTCAGTTTCTCTCCACTGAGAGAAATGCTGGCCATTGATTTTGCATATGTAGTCTTTATTATGTTGAGGAATCACCCCTTCTATTCCTATTTGTTTGTGTTTATCAAAATAGATGCCCCTTTTGTTGAATACCTTTTCTTCATCAATAAATGAAATCATGTTTTATTTATATGGTGGGTTATATTGTTTTTCTAATACCTTACATACCTGATATAAATTCACTTAATAATGACATATATTTTAAATATTTTGTTAAATGTTATTGACTAGGATTTTGTTGAAAAAATTTGCATCTATATTGATAAGTGATAGGAAGCCTGGTGACTTGTGGATTATGTATTGGGTTGTATGAAATTACCAAACTCTCCTTGGGAGAATGACAAGGCCATCAAGTATTGTAAATATTTACAGTCTTGAAAATCCACAGACAGGTTCTACCTGGTCTTCTAGGATTGCCATGAATTAGAATCCTCTTGCTTACAGTCAAGTTAATATGATCACATGTGATGTTATTCTCCAGTATTCTATTCTGATAATGTCTTTGCCTGTTGTTTTGGTATTTGGGTTAAACTTGCTTTATAAAACATGTGAAAGCATTTCTTTTAAAATTTAATAGCTTTATTAAGATAGAATTCACATATCATACAATTCAATGGTTTAAACATATTCAGAAGAGTTTTACAATCACCACCATAATCAATTTTAGAACATTTTCTTCATTTTTCTACACATTATTTTTAGATCCTCATTTCCTCCCAACCTTTGAAGAATAGTGCTGGAATTTGGATTGGAATTGCCTTTTTTTTTTAATACTACTTAATGTAATATTGACATTTCCACTATATTAATTCTTCCTATTAATGAGTATGGGACACACTTCCATATAGGTAACTCCCATTTGTTTCCCTATAGTAGTAATTTGTAATTCTTTTTGTATAAATCAATTGTTTCTCTGGTTAAGAATATTCCTATGTACTTCATCTTTTAGGTGGTTTTTGTAAAACCATAACACTAAGAAACTATTAATCCAATTGCTACCTATATTGATATCATATAAAGGAAAATGTACAAAATCTTTCCAAGAGTAATAGCAAAATATAATACAGAAAAACCTTAACCCAAAAGAAAGCAGAAAATAATCAAAACACAACAATTTTCAAATGGATCAAAAGGATGAAAAAATGATTAGTTGCTAAATTTTAAAATAATTATATATGAATTAATTCACTTTATAACACATCCTGTCTGATATCAAGGTTTTTTACTACTCTAGCTATAGTTAGATGGGATTTTTCCAAAGCATAATTCATATGGGTCCCTGCAAATGGATTTTGGGCTTTCATTGTCATCCATGCCCTTATACAAATAGTGGTCAGAATTTGAGTCCAATATAATTCCCTTCTATCTTAGATTTTATTATTTACATTCCTTAGATCAAAGGTGCTCAATACGTCAAGTTAGAACTACTAGTGGATCACAAATGTAGTGTGGGTGGATCCAATAGCATTAAAAAAATAGATAAACCTATCATCAAACCTATCACTGAATTGATATACAGGGCAGCCAATCAGATGCAATCTTAGGTCAAATGCATGTGCAAACTACTGCACTAAGTGCAGCAAAACTGACACGATAAGCTATTGCAATATTTTAGACCTTTCTCTAAAAATGGTATTAAAATGAGCGGGGAAGCTGGACCAAGTAAGAAGACAAAAACATCACTTTCATCTGGAATGGGAGATTTTGACACTACAAGCCAACATTCATTCGGCTATTGTCCAGAGTGCATGAACAGTCTTGGAGTTTACTCACGCAGGGAAAGTATCCAAACATGAGAAAATGTGCTACCTCCTTGACTGCATTATTCAGCTCTAGTTATTTATGTGAGTCAGCCTTTTCCCACATAAAGATCATTAAGTCCAAGTACCCTTCCAGTACAACTGATTATCATTTGGAAGTGTGCTTGAGGCTGGCTGTGAGGAGCTACTGTCTGGACTATGCATCCCTAGCTCATTCCATTCAGTATAAGTCATCAGAGTAAACGAAGGTCATTACAAAAAATGTTTTCTGTTGTGTTGTGTTGTGCAATATGGATTCATGTGGTTATACAAGGTACATAAGCATACATTGTATATGTACAGAATTCTCAATGTGTTTGTGAGTACATGTAATAAAGGAAAATATTTTGCATTTTTGTAGTTGGTAGATCATTTTGACTTGATCACTTTATAAGTAGCTCACATGCTGAAAAGGTGTGAGCAAGCCTGGCTTAGATTATACCAGGTCTTGTGCTTCTTCTGTGCGGATTTCTCTGATACCTTACTTGGATGGCTGCTTGCTTTAAGACAAGCCTTTAAGACTTCAGCTACTATTCCTTCTGGTAGCTGGGAATCATCTAGTTTCTTCCACACACTTTGCTATAGTACTTTGCTATATTCACAGTAATTACATCAGGAAAGCAAATATAGAGTAGGGTCATGTTATAAGAACTAGTTCATCTTAGACTGGGGCTATGATTAAGTGTGAGTTCAAAATCCATTCTTTGAGGTTACTTTATTTTTATAATTTCCAAGTTTAAGGCACTTTGTTTTTTATGCAAATGACTTGATTCCTTCTCTGTTCTACTGTTTTTTTTATCTATGATATTTCTTCTATTATTGTATTTCTGCATTCATTACTTAAAGTTTTTTCTGGTTCCCTATTTTCAATTAGGTTTGTTTCAGAGTAGGAAACACCTGAAGGACATTTATTCGTGTCTCCTTGAGTCTCTGTGGGTCATAATAACCTGTGGATAACCCTCAGAAGAATGGGAACTCCAGGAGACTTCATTGTGTTCATTTGAAATTTTTACATGAATCAAGAGACAGGTGTGTGCGCAGAACAGGGGAATATTGTCTAGTTTAAAATTGGGAAAAGTTGGTCCCCCCCCCCCCCAAATTGGGAAAAGTGTGAATCAGGTTTGAATCTTCTCATGTATTCCATCTGTATGCTAAGTAAATCAGAGAAGCTGGATTATGTGAAGAAGAAAGTGGCATAAGGACAGGAGTAAGTCTTATTAGCAACCTGTGATATGCAGATGACACAACCTTGCTTGCTGAAAGTGAGAGCTTCAAGCACTTGCTGATGAAGATCAAGGATTGATCTAGTCTTCAGTATAGATTATAACGCAATGTACAAAAATCCTCTTAACTAGCGCAACAGGAACATCATGATAATTAGAGAAAAAGTTGAAGTTGTCAAAGATTTTGTTTTGCTTGGATCTATAATCAATGCTCATGGAAGCAGAAATCAAGCGATCAAAAGATGCATTGTATTGGGGAAATCTGCTGCACAAGACCTCTTTAGAGTATTGAACATCAAGGGTGTTATTTTGAGGACTAAGGTGCACCTGCCCAGGACATGGTATTCTCTATTGCACCATATGCACGTGAAAGCTGAACATTTAATTAAGAATGGATGCATTTGAATAGTGTTGCTACAGAAGAATGTTGAAAGTTCCATGAACTAATACAAGGTCAAATTACAAGGAAGAAGCTACGTTCAGAGTGCTACTTGGAGGCAAAGAGGAAAGACTTCATCTTACATACTTTGAACATGTCTAGTCTAGCAGAGACTAGTCTCTGGAGGACATCATGTTTGGTAAAGTGAATGGGGTGGTGAAAAAGGGGAAGGGCTTCAAGGAGATAGACTGACAAGGTTTTCTGTTCTGGTACTGTCTGTGCCCGTCTTGACACTGGCTGAATCAATGGGCTCAGACTTAGGAACAATTGGGAGAATGGCCCAGGATGTTTAGCATTTTGTTCAGTTGTGCACAGGGTTGCTATGGTTCAGAACCAACTAGGTGACACCTAACAACTATCCCCTCACTATATTCACTTCACTCTGTGTTTTACATAGCGTGTTAGTTTCCTGGTGGTGGTGTTTTGTATGTTGATCTCAGTTTGGTAACTGATAAATTTACTTCTCCTATGCTCTTTATTGTGTTTTGGTGTAAATGGCATAGCAAATTGAACTCCTCGTTATTAATTTCCATGTATAAAGTATTGACTACATTGCTCACAATGAAGAGAATTTTGTACTTTGGCTTCTCTTCTAATTGTATACTTTTACTAAAGATTTCCACGGAGAGGAACAATTCTGTGTCACAAACTAATTTTTTGAGGCCTTGCACTTGCAAGGCTCAGGAAAAAAAAAGAAGAGAATTTTCATAAGTTTTGTTCTTGTGGTTATTTTTTCACTTAAGCAACTGATGCTTCCCATTTTTCCTTCCAGAAAATTCTGATAATTTTCCTATAAATGATTTTTTAAAAAGGAGCACACTACTCACATGTGATATTATTTATTTTATGAACCAATCCATTATGCAACTGAAATTTGATGTCTGGGAGCGTACTGCATTTCTGTTTTTGACACTTGTTTGGAGGTTCTAGTAGGGGAGCGTAGCTACTTGTACACCCTTGACCAAAGGATGGTCCTCCTTCTATCGGGTAAGGTCATCCTCTTCAACTGGGCACGCAGCTTTAGGAGGGATGTACATGGAGCGGTGAGGGAGAAAGGGGACATCCGCATAGCCAGCCAGAGCAGGCGAATCAAGCCTGGCGATCCATGGGGTCACAGATGTCACAGCCAGTTCGCACTGGCGTCCTGTTTCAATTTTTAAGCATGTCTCACAGTGGAAATCCATATTAATTTTTCTATTCTTTGCCAAACTTAGGTTGGTCTTACTGCACCTCTCCTAACCAATACCCCATAACTTGTAACATCAGAGTCATTTCCTAGCTTTCACCAGGCTTTCGCTCTTCTAATCTCTTGTGTATTCTGCAAATATGGTTCCAGAACAAATGAAGGAGATGGCATTTTTTTTTACCCCTGCTACCTTTTCTTATCAAATGCCTTACATGCTTAAACACTCAGTTTTGGTGAGGGAATGATCAGCCTATTGTAACAAATAGACTAGAGTGGTCAGGCTATTGCTGGGTAAGTAGAATAGAGAGAGACTATGTAGTAAATACCCTACTTAAGTCAATAGCACCTTCAGTTGTAGGCTCTGAAATCAGATCATACAGATAAACCAGATGCGCTCATTGAAAGCCTACATCACCATATAGAATTCCTAGACACAGATAACAGCCTTTTACATCACACCTGACAGCTTTGTGAAGCAGTCAAGTTCTTGCCTTGGTTGTTTGGGATGTGGAGAGGGTAAGGCTTAGCATTGGGAGAGTTCAGACTCCAGCACCCTGGGTGCCTAGAGAGAGGGAACCACTGGTCTCCTTTTTCAGTGAGAGGTGGGCCATGTTGAGCCCCACTTCTATCCTAGAGGTTTCTGGGATATATGTTTTGTTACTGTGCAGTTATCTAGCACAGGATGCTAGCCATTTGGAAAATTGAAGAGATACACCATGAGTTACTGTTGGAAGCAAACAGGAGTAACTATCAGGTAGAGGGATACTACTGAAGTGATAGGTCTTCCACATGAAGACTTAATACTCAGTTCTTCTTCTTATTATTCTCATCATTCTACTTTGTTTTTTTTCCATATCAGAACTTCTGTTTTTTCTTTGTGATCTTTTACTTTGTAGCACCTACAAACATTTCCCTACTAGCACTTCCTGCAGCACATTCTAACTGAAAAGCCACGCACTTCCCAAACTGTGTGAATTTTCTAGTTGGTGATTCTATATAAAGTCTTTGTAAACTGAAGTCTTTTCCACTGGACCCGCTTACTGTTCAATCTCTTCCACTCTTGCTCCTGTGCATTCCTAAGTGCCTAGAGACTCCTCCTAGGGATGGGGGGGGGGGATGGGAACTCTGGAAGAGTCTGCATGTGAATCTAAAATAAGTAGGTCAGCAAAGTTTTGGGGTCAAAAAAGAGGACTAGGACAATGAACCATAGAAGAAAGTATAAAATACAGAAAGATATATAAAAGGGAATGAGTAAAGTGCATAGTTTTTACCTCATTTTGGATAGGAAAAGCAAGCTGTGACATGGATCCACATTCTTTAGTTTTTTTTCCTTTAAGCAACATGGAAGAGTCAGTCCCAAGCATGGAAATGTTTTTTGATGAACTAAAGTCTCAGTCTGTCTTCTTACTCCCTTTATTTTATTTTATTTTTTAAAATTATTTTTGGGGGGGCATCACTGCTCTCCGGTGGTGGGAGTAGGAGGCCCAGCCCCACTGCTGGAATTGAACCTCCGTCCCAGTGGGCCGCAGTCCTGCGCACAACCTCTACGCCACCGGGGCTCAGCCCCCGCTCTTACTCCCTTTTATTGTGAGAAAGAGTTTCATGGATACTGCTCCCTCTAAACTTTTGTGTCAGGAGGGTGGTCCTCTAGACTCTGAAGAACCAAGTTCTCAAACAGACAACTTTCCACAGAAATTTCCTTGGATGGAGAGCTCGAGATTACCCCAATTTCTCAACCTTACCCTGCTTGGTATGAAAAACATGAGGAAATCGGGCACATGTCTCTAACTGTACTGTTGATGGCATTCTGGGTGTCCCTCCATGCCTAGGTCCCATTATCATCAAATGGGCTTAAAGTTACTAGTTCTGCTTCACCAATAGTGCGATTATGAAGATCAAGTGAGATTAGAGATAGAGATCAGAAATGTTTAAGTTGTACAGAGACCATCAAGTCTTAGAAAATGACTCTTGAAAATCCTTAGCCGCCTCCATTAAGAGCCCAAAGTCTCATTACTCAGTTTTATTCTAGATGCCCCTGACCCTAAGCTGTCCACGCAACACTGTCTCCTGGTTTCACAGTGAGGAGAGATTCCCAGGGAAAAGCTAAGCAGCATCAAGAGCTTCTCTCTTTCGTGGAAAAGTATTTTCTTCTCTTTTCTTTGTCATCTGTCTGTGTGGTGAGGACTTCTGAGTTTGACCTCTGACAAGGAGGAGATGGATAATGTAAGGAAGGGAAGCCATTCACAGGAGAAAGTTGCTATGAGAAAGGTGACGTAGCTGAAACCAAACATCTGAGGCACAATCTGGCTCCCAGTCTATTCTTTGACAGAGCCACATGAGTACTTGAGTTCAGAATTGACTTGTGTGTAATTCTAAAGGAAGGACCCTAATCCTGACTCAAAGTCAAATCCACTGCCTTCAAGGTAATTATGTCTGGGTCTATATGTTTTTAGAGGCATAGAAAGATTCATTTTTCACTTACAGAGTCACTGCTGAGTTTGGCTATTGACCTTTCAGGGAGCAGGTCCCTGTTGACCTGACAGTGCCACAATCTCTCCTGACAAATTATTCATTTCACACTCTAGGTTTTGCATAATTAAGTCACTATTGCCAAATTCCTTTTGCATCTACCCTTTCAAAGACAGACTCCCCTGGGTATGATTTGGCATTGAAACCTCGGGAGGTTACTCACTGAGACAGTTGGAAGGAAGGCAGCAACCAGATTATTGCCTTTTCCTATTTTTAAGATCTGAAGATAACAGAGTAGCCTTTGAAAGATGCTGTGTGTAGGGCAAAGAGCACCCACACTCTGGAATAGAACATTTCTGAAAGGATGCCATGATTCAGAGGCATCACCAGCATGGCTTTCACAGCCCCAAGTAAGAAAGATTTCAGGCCAAATCTAGTGATAGCCATTCTGATAACTTCTTGACTGCCATGACTCTCTCAAAGCTGAAACCAAGTTCACTTCAATCTTATCACTTATGAATCATGGCAACCCTATTGGCTTCCAAAGCTGTAAATCCAAACAGGATCAATGAACTTCATCTTTTCCTTACAAAATAATAGGTAAGTTTGACCCAATCTCAGTTCAGCATCCTAATATATATCACGAACAGGGCTTTTTCCCTACTACTGTGGCTCCCTTCTTTTTTTTTTTCTTACACAATGCAGTTGATGTCTAATTTGTGTACCACACAATTCAGTTGTTTAAATATATTGAAAAGGGTTGTGCAATCAACCTCAATTAATTTTAGAATGTTTTCTTCATTCTTGTACCCATTAATACCACTGCCAATCAATCCTGCCCTAACCCTCACTGTCATTGAATCCGTGCCTACTCATCGTGACCCCATTGGACCCGGTAGAACTGCCCTTTGTGAGTTTATGAAGCTGTACCTGTTTATAGGAGTAGAAAAGTCCATCTTTCTCCCAGCCATAATCTTAAAGAACTATTAATCTAGTCATTGTCTCTTTATATTTACCTATTCTGAATTGATCTATCCCATTATTTTGAAAATCATACAAAATCCTTAACAATGACAGCACAAAACATACACAGAAAAGTCTTAATCAAGTAAAAGCAGAAGACAAACTAGAACAAATTAAAAATGGATTAAGAGATAAAGTAAAGTATAATTATGTTACATTTTCACCTAATGGTATCTGTAGTAATCCACTTTCCAATGTTCTCTGTATGAGGGCCAGACTATTCACATGCATGCTACAAGAAAACTCAATGGGGACTTAATCCACAGGGAAACTCTATAAATGCTGTTGGGCCTTTCACTTTTATCCACAAAACAAATAATACATCACTAAATAACTACTTGGATCATACATACTCTTTGCAAACCAGGCATTCAGAATTTAATCCTCAATATAATTCCTTTCTCTGATCTTAGATTTTATTATTTACAATCCTTGGGTCACACAGGCCAATGGGTTCTTCCATGTAGACTTAGCTGGCACCTCATTTAACTAGTCACTTGGTTTAATATAAGCCTTTAAGATCCCAGACCCTAGTCTATATGATACTCTGACACCATCTGATTTCCTCATCACATTTTGCTATTGCATCCATATTTTCAGTGACCACTTTAGGAAGACAAGTATCAAGTAGTACTCCATTACAAGGGCTAATTATCCTTAGATTAGGATTTACGATTAGGTGCAAGTTCAAAATCCATTATTATATCTAAAGTTTAAGGAATCCCAGGTTCCTTGGGTGCAGCATTATCAGCTTACTTGTGAGATATTTGGTAATACTAAAAATAGTCTCATTACTCTAGCCAATAGTATAGAATTTGTTTTCTTAATAAGAGTGCACTGTATACATAGGGATGCTTTTTTAGGAAAAAATACATGGGATGTTGACTTATACAGGTTAAAAACAAGTAACTGAACACTGTTTCAGCCAGTAATGGGAGTTAGGTACAAGACAGTTACTTCAAGAAAGCTCATTCACTAAGGCTAACGTACATCTGCAGGGCCAGGACATGTCACAAAAAATAAATAAAGTATGAAAATATCAGGTATAATATAGTCCTAAATTGTCATTTACTGGACAACTGTTAGGTAGCTGGAAAGGGGTTTGTACTTCTCCATCCTTAGGGTCCCCCTCCAGGAAATTGGAATCTGCTAAAGGCTAAGGGGCATGCGCAAGTTCAACCCCTGAGCAAGGGGTGGTAGGGGACGGTACATCTAGGTGGGCAGTATACCTGGATGAACCCAAACCAGAGTCAGCGGGGCTTAATTCAGCCAATGAGGCCAACCAACTCCGTTAATCATGCCTCCCAGCAGAAGGCCCCAAAGGCTGGAACTTCGAGATCATCTCTCGCTTTTCCCAGCTGCTCCTCTGTGGTGTGTCTCTCTCCCTGCCTTGTGTTAAGGGTACTGTAACACCTGAAACTGCTTCCATCCTTTACAAAACCCCACTTGGATCACAAACCAGGCTTTGGCGTGAATTCTTTCTCATGTAAACCCAAGGATGGATGTTATCCATCCATCTAAAAACCTAACCTAAGAACCATCACCTAAAAAACCTAACACAGCCTCAAAAGCAAGATATCTGGCTAGAGTCCACTGACTTTCCAAATCCATGACTTTCGGATAACAGTCTTTTCTGCTTCCTCTCACACTAAGGTGTTTCAGTTTTTAGTCCAAAGAAGTATTTCATGTTTTTTAATGGACAAGAGGTAGGTTGAAGATACAGTTTAGTGCCTTTATTGCGGATTCCACGTCAAATAGTTCTGAGGTGGTCTTTGAAGAAAGCAGACTTCAGAAAGTCTGCTCACTGACTTCTTTTTTTCAACACAATTTAGCAGAAATTGGACCCAACTTTCCAAGCTTCTCTAAAGACCCCATCTAGCCATCAGTTATTGGAGACAGCTGACTCCAGGTCTCCTGGACCATGGTTCTGGAGACAGGTAACATCATCCTGACCATTCCCACCACATTAGCAGGAGTGAAGCACAACTGTGGATGACAAATTCTGTCTATGATTGAAGGCCCCAAACAAAGACTGACGCTGGTTGCCAAGCACATTAGAAAAATGTCACTGTTGGCTGTTACCACCAGTGACACAATTAACAGACTAGAGAAATTTAACCTGGATGGCTACTCTATAGATGAATGTGGTGACCACCACCCAACATTAATGTGGTGGAGGTCAGAAGACCTTCAAATGTCTCAGTTCCTTTTGCTGTCTCTGAACAGAGTTAACCACTCTGACTAATTATATGGAGTCCCATATCATCACGTCCCTCCCTGACCACCTCCCATGCTTCAGGTCTGAAGGATGCTTCTTGAATCTTTGGTAAAGATAATGAATTTATTGAGATGTGAGAACACCCCCAGATGTGCTAGAGTACCTTGGACAGTTTAGGTCAGATTTAATGGCATTTGAAGAGCCTTGAAACAGCAGACTGGTTCCTTTAATCATGAATTCCTGTTTGAATTCCAATAACTGGAACCATTTCGCATATGATTTGTGGTTCAAGTGTGGCTGGGCATTCCATGAATGCCACTCTGGTTTTGGAATTGCATCATTGTCCACCAAACAAAACGACAAATGCCAGAACACCTGACACCCTCCAGCTCTGGCCTTTCCCTCTCCGGTCCTTAAAGTCATAAATGACCCCTGGGTACAACCTAGGGCACAAGCTGAAGACTGACGTGATGATCCTAAACAAAAAGACAACCAGCCACTCTCTTACTTCCCTTGCATTACTGGTGCGACTTCCTAGCGGGGACTTCCACTCGCTTCCAGGTTTCTCCACTGACAGACAGAGCCCCACCTCTTCTTGAATGTACCTTTGTTGTTAATGATCTCTCTCTCCCAACCTTGCTGCCTCATAATTTGCCCCTGTCAAATCCTTCCTGAACCTACCCAACAAACTACTTCCACCAGATCCCATGACTCTTCCCACCAAATCTTTATGACACTTTGCAGAGAGGACACAAGAATTCCTGTTTGAAGAGCAGGAGGAAAAAAAAGACTGATGGTCATATTTGAGAGATTCTCCAAAAATTCATCCACACTAAACTCAATTTTCACTTTAGGAATATGATCCTTGAAAAACAGTTTGGAATTCTCCCGCAGGTAAGCAAATCCACAGAGCCAGCTGTAGCAGTCTAGAGAAGACAGGTACACAATAGGCGTATGGGCTTCTACACAGCAAAAGAAAACTCTGTAATCAAAGTGGCAAGAACCGGGCGTAAAACCACAATGTCTGATCCTTAGGACCAGGCTGTTCAGAGAACTAAAGGAAGTCCTACAGAGAAGCAAACAAGCAACTTCCTTCACAGTCCCCCAAGGCTCCACCTAGTATCTAAAAATCTCAGAGCTCAGTAGGGACACGACAGATGCCAAAGCACTTTGAGTTCAGGAGGATGTCAGAGGGTAGGGAAGTTACGCCCTGAGTCACGAGGGCCTGGAAAGCACCAAGAGTCAGCTCAAAGACTCATCCTGGAAGAGAAGAGTGGGAGTCAAGGGGAACCCAAGCCACCAGGGTGCCATGGAGAAGGGGTTGAAAGGCTTGAGCTTCACTCCAGTGGAGAAAATAGATTGCTAAAGATCAGGTGCCAGTGGGGCATCTATCAGCAAGACAGCACAGACTTCTATTCCAAGAAGCCTGAGCTCTGACCTTGCTGGCTCCTGTCAGCAGAGCACCCAGCATTGCCCAAACCTTCAGCCCTTAGAACTAATACCAGGATTCCCTGTTTGGGATGAAGCTGAGAGCAATGACCTCCAGAACAGGCAAACCAACCTCAAGTTATCCCCAAACCAATAGAGATTCTTGGGCATGTCTCTGTTGTGGAAGCCTAAGACTCACAGGGCTAGACTTTGTTGGACCCACCCATGCAAAGCAAACCAGTGCCTGGACAAAAAGTACAGAATGTGAGTTCTGCGTGGCACGTGAGAAAAACTGATGCTCAAAAGAGCCACGCGATTTAAAAATCTCATTTAAGCAATGAACAAATCGCTTTCTGTGGTGAATTTATCCTAAAACAGAGCAGGAGAATGACATCTCTCCAGCAGAACAAATGGCTATGAGAAAAGCAGAAAATGCTAGGGGAAGCCAGAATGCTGTGTTGCCAGGTAACATAGAGAAGAACACAAGGGAGCCAAGACCCAATCTGCCCCCGCCAAGAAACCGGAGGCACTGGTGGTCCTGGTCCAGGTCCAGGAAAATCAAGCTGAATAGTATTCTCGTAAACTCCACTGTGACTCTCTCCTGGGCCACCTCTACCATTGTGTTCAGCACACTCCTAGAGAGGTCGGTTGTGCTACCCAACCCTCATCGGAGCCTAATCTAGGCCCAATCCCCCTTGAAGGAAACATTCGTTTGAAAATAAAGTACCAGTACATCTTACTCTACTCGCTGGTAAATTACCAAACCTCTGCTCCTCTCCAACGTTGCTATAGCCTGGCCCAAATGTATCTGTAAACAAAGAGCTGCCTGCTGTCCTTCCTTGTCTCTTTTTGCACATGCAAAGACGAGGGGCTGTGCATTTTCTCTCCTCTTGTAAATGAACCATTAAGCCACAGTTCAGAGGTGTTAGCATTCCACCTAACTCCTCCTGGCCTCGTCTTGCACTGTGGGAAAGGGAGTTTGAACAGAGAAGGCAAGGCCTTTGTCTCAAGTGCATTGGGGTCAGGGAGGAACTCTTCCTATCATGACTCCGATGAGGATGCCGAGCACCCTGACCACCACACTGATGAGGAGCAGACTGGAAATCAATGCCTTCTTGGCCCCTCATAAACAAAAATCACCAATTGATGGCTGACATACCCACATACACAGTTTAGGGAAGAATCTTAAGGGAATGCCACATGGCCCCATCTTTGAAGAGGTTCTTTGCCAATGTAGTACCATCCTTTGAGAGAGGTCAGACCCCGCTTCAGTGTCTCACAAGACTTTTCGGAATGGGGGAGCTTGCTCTGGCCCTCGTGCCTGTTGTCATCTTCCCCGCCTCTCGGCTGTATGGAAGAAATGCCTCTTGCCTTGAAGATCCAAGGAGGAGGCAGCAAGGGGTTTGTACCTCACCACAAGGTACTGGCATGGGACGGGAAGGGTGAATGGTGGGGTGACTATCTGGGACAGCATGCTAGATCCTAAACTAAGGCACGATAAGGGGGATACTGGCTTTCCTTGTATTAAAAAATCCAGAAAGTCAACTCCCCACCCAAATACGAGTGGTAGAGCGTGGTAACCAGACTCTGAGCTTTATGAGTTGGTCATAGGTCTGGAGGGGCAGAAACAGGACACCTTTGTCATCTTAACAGACAGGGACCAGGGAGGTGTGAGGCTTGGAAAAGAGAAGCGGGAGGAGATGGGCAGAGGGTGCCCTGAGCGTGTGGGCTTGAATACTGTTAGGACTGCCTGGCATTCTTCAGAGGGTGCCCGCTCTGGACCCTCCTCCGACTGCCCAAAGAGAAGCCAAGAGCTGGAGGAACACAGGATGCTGGTTGCTTCCTTGTGGTGGGTGCAGATGACCGTGGATGCAGATGACCGTGGGATACCCTTGGCTTCTCACTCCTTCCTCCGTTGACTCACAGGCCGAGCCAGTCAGGAGCAGGTGGTAGCTGCAGTCACTTCCTCTTGGGGACCCCAGGATTTAGCACAGTGACAGGATGCAAAAGGCGCAGGCTGTGTCCCTGCTCTGAATGGCGACTTTGTGCCTCCAGGATGGGAACCCTACTGGACTGAGGCCCTGAGGCCTGCTCGGCCTGCCTTCTCTGGGCCAGTTCCTGAAGGATGGTCAAGAGCGATCCCAGCAGGGCTGTGGCGGCAGGCACATCTTCCCTGCCCCGCTGGAGTTGGGGAGACACCTTGGCGACAGAAGACAGAGAGAAAGAAGCACTGTGGCTCAAAAGGGCTCACACATCTTGACCTGGGGTGGACCGGACCATGCCCTGGGTCCCCACCGGCTCCTGCCTGCCCCCTTGGCATGCAGTGAAGTGCTTGGGAGAAGCAGAATGAGCCAGAATCAGACCTTTCCGACTCTGAGTTCTCAGCAAGGTCAAGAGCTGAGAAGAGACTAGGGGAGAGACAGGTGCGCAGGCAGGCGAGGCAGGCTTCTTCGGGGGCTTTCAAAAGACGAGCACTGCCCTAGCCCCCTCGCCCCCTGCATTTCAAGAGGGCAAACAAAGCCAACCCTTCCTGACGGCAGCGCACAAGCTCCAGGACTGCGGGCAGCTGTGAGCGATCCTCCGCCAAGACTGGCTGGGCGTCTTTGGAGTTTGCCTCGGGGTCTCTGTGATGATGTCATGGTGAACAGCCCTGCGCAGCCTTTCTGGAGGGATTCTTACTCCTGCTTTAGGAGACGAAGCGTGGGAAGAGCAGTGTAACTTCTCCCAGCGTCATGCTGCCTGTGAACCACTATTCCTCAAGGACACAGATCACCCTTCTTCCTTGGGTACCTGTGCTCCTGCCCATCCAGGAAAGGCAAGACCACACTGAGCCCAGGAGGGGAGGCACCCACTGAGTGGCTGCTTTCTGTGCCGCCATCGAGTGGCTGGGCCTTTGACACTTGACTATCCAACAAGGCTGCATGCTCCACCTTGTCTCAGGGGCCACAGCATCAGCCAGGTTAGGAACGAGTCCTATGTCCCCTGCAGAGTTAGAAAGGGAAGATAGACAGTCTGGAACTGCCGTGGAGAGGAGCGAACAGGAAGAGATCGTGCTCAGCTTGTGAGGAGTCACTCAGTCCCAACTCGAGAGATGTTTCACACCCCTTCGTACGTAGTCTGTATGACTTCGAGCAGGGAGCTGGGGAGGGGCTAAAAGGAGACATGTTTCCAGAAGGAGATAAGTTATTGCCAGGAACCCTCCTTCCCTGCCTTGTCTTCCTCCTCTATTACAATTTCTCAAAGGTCCTGATCCAGTAAGGGGCAAACGTTGGATAGCTTAATAATCTCACAGCCCAAAATGCCATGCTATTCTCCAAATTGGAGAATGGAAATGAGACGAGGAATGGAATGGAGATGAGGTGAGAGCCAGGTGCACATGCAGGCGATCATGGAGCAGAGCACCTCAAAAGATGAGCACAGCCCCAGCTGTCCCCAAGCCCATCCCTTGCCCCCCTCCCAGCATTTCAAGAGGGTGAACGTCAGAACAAACTCAACTCTTCCTGGCAGGGCACAAGCTCTGAGTGCGGGCAGATGTTAGGAATCCACCACCAGGGTTTGCATAGGGGATGAACAGTGGGAAGAGAAGTTTCACGTCTCCCAGCATCTTGCTGCCTGTGAAACATTAGTCCTGGAGGACAGCCCATGCCTGCTTCATTTGGTACCTGTGCCTCGTGGCTCAGCTGGGGAAGGCAAGCGTAGACTAGGAACTGAAATTGAATCCTTAGAGTCTAGACTGGCTGTGCACTGTGCATGATGAGTGAAGTCAGAAATAAAAAAGAAAGGTCTTTACAGACAACAAGTGATAAACTTCTTGATATACAGGAGAAACTGAGAGTGGACATGTCTAACCTAAAAGAACACTGTAACACCCTTTGCTAAATGCTTTCTGAAATGAAAAAAAACAAACAAACCCAGCAGCCTTGAAAATATAAGTTTACAAGGATGGATAGGTCAGTATGAAAATAAGAAAGCAGAAAGAAAAGTGTCCAGAAAGATGAATGTTTTTCAAACTTTCTGAAAGAAAATTCAAAATAATATAGGACTATGGTGAAATGTTCCATTTATCACTTTCTCATCTCCAGCCACTTCCATAGCATTTCCTCTCTCTGACTCTGACCACTGAGAGTTAGGTCAGACCTCATTCCTGGGAACTCCACGCCATTAGGTGGCCTTCTTATACTTAAGAGCTCATCCAACTCTTTGCTTCAAACCACCCAGTTTCCATGTTATTTCTTTCCTGCCAGTCACCTGTGGCCAAGTCACAAGTTAGAAAGCTTTTGTCCTTCATCTGCTCATGCAGCATTTCCTGGACCACCAGCCACTTAGTATGGACTGGATCAATGCAATCTATGAATTAATTAATTTATCATAGCAGCTCATTAAATAACTATTACTTTTATCAAGTACCCTGATGCTATAGTGGTTAAAGAACTCAATTCCTAACCTAGAACTTGATGATTCAACTCTACCAGCTGCTTCATGGGGAAAATATGTACTGTCTAATGTAAAGATTTCCAGGCATGAAAACCCTAGGAGACTGTACTAGTCTGTCTTTTAGAGTTGTTTTGAGTTAGCATCAACAAGATGGCAACTGGTTGGATTTTTAAAAATTTAACATTACCTGTACTTAGTTACCCACTGTTAGGCTGAGTCTCCGGAGAAGCAAAACCAGTGATAAAATAAAAATGTTATCAAGAAAGTGGCTTATGCAGTTATAGAAGTTGGTAAGTCCACGCTATCAAGTTCATGGATCAGTTGTTGAGTTGGATGTTTTTTCTGATCCATGTACCTACTGAGGCTCATGAACCAAGAAATAGGGAGGTGAAGCAGGAACATGGTTGGTGGATGCAGAGGCAGAGAAATCTAAGGTTGGCAGGCTCTGATGCCTGTCAGATCTGGCAGGCGATTTGGCAGGCCACTGGCTCAAGTGTAACGAACTGGGGGTTGTTGATCCAAGAAGAGGCTCTCCATGGGTATCTGTTTATAGATAAAGCAGGCCAAACTGTGACCTGAAAAAGCAGTCCACTCCACCCTATTCTTCCCACAATTGCTAGGCTGTTTTCAGCAGATCCCATCCTGGAAGTGATTACATTTTGCTAGGCCACAGCATGGGCAAGCCTTCAGTTTTGAAGCTAGGTGAATCCTGACTTAGCCAAGTTGACCAAAAAAACCCATGATCATACCCATTTATTAGAGCTAAAATGATCCAAGTAAAGAAAACCAATAGGCAACATATGGCAAGGTCGCAGCATAAAACTCCCATAACTCCCAGGGATATGCCACATTCTCCTGTGCAGAAATCTTCTCCACCCTTCAGTTAACCTCAAAGAGGAAGTTCTAGGTTCTCATAATATTTAGTGCTTAGAGCATATGCATGAATCAATGAATATGTATGACTTGTAGCATTATGGTAGACCCTCCCCTTTCCTGAGATCTTTTGCCAAGGTCTATGTAACTCCCCTCTCATTAAATGTTGCCTGGCTATTTTGTAAAAGAAAAAAAAAAAAGACCCCAGGCCTGTTACAAATCCTAAGGTTTATTTTCAGAAACCAGAGACAAAAGGCCAAATGAAATTCTTTCCCCTGCCCTCTGATTCAACCATCGTTACGCAAAAGCTTGGGGAAGTATTAGTTGTTATTTTTTTCCCATTGGGGGGAGAACTTGTTTACATTCTGACTCATCATGACCCTACAGGACAAAGAAAAACTGCCTCTATGGGTTTCTGAGACTGAATCCTCCACAGGAAGAGGAAACCTCGTCTTTCTGCTTCAGAGCACCTGAGACATTTGAACAGTCAACCCTGTGGTTAGCAGCCCAATGCATAACCCACTAGGCCAGCAGTTCTCAACCTGTCGGTCATGACTCCTTGGAGGATCAAATGACCCTTTCATAGTTGTTGCTCGATTCATAACAGTAGCAATATTATAGTTATGAATTGCAACAGAAATAATTTTATGGTTTGGGGTGTCACCACAACATGAGGAACTGTATTAAATGGTCACGACATTACAAAGGTTGAGAACTACTGCATAGTAGGCCATTAGGGGCTCCTTATGTTACTTTAAATTATGTAACATACTTAAAATATGTATTTAGGTGCCATTGTAGTCTATATGTATTCTATATAATCTTTTGTAAATATCCTAGATACTTGAAAGAAAGGAAAGTCTGCTTTATGAAGATGTATGGTCATTGCTTAGCCTGAGACTGGAAGAGCTAGATAATGGACAGGCTGATAGTGTGAACACTAACACCAAGGAGGTTGTTATTGTTCTTCTGTCTTATCAATCATATGGAAGCAAAAGGGCAGCATTCACCCCAAACCAACCCTCAGTGGGAAGGGAGAGGCAAGAATGGTAAACTCAGGGAGGAAGTGGGAAGAGTGATGTTACAGTGAAAGAGATCGCAACCAAGGCCTCAAAATAAAATGTCTGTCAATCATTGAAGAGAAAACTTATGTGCTCTGTAAGTTTTCACCAAAACTAAAATAAAATTTTTTTAAAAGTTATGGTGCTCCACTCAAGTATCCCCTCGGTTCAAGAACACTTTGTTCTATTAAATTGGCATTCCAAGATACCCACCTTTCCAACATGATCACTGAAGACAAATGTGTGCATAAGCAAAGGTGGTGAAGAAAGCTGATGGTGCCCAGCTATCAAAAGACGGAGCATCTGGGGACTTAAAGGCTTGAAAGTAAACAAGCAGCCATCTAGCTCAGAAGCAACAAAGCCCACATGGAAGAAGCACACTTCCTTGTGGAATCATGAGGTGTCAAAGGGGTGAGATATCAGGCTTCAAGAACTATAAAGCACAACATTGCATGCTCACTTTCCTGATATGATCCCTGAGGACAAATGTGTGCATAAGCAAATGTGGTGAAGAAAGCTGATGGTGCCCGCCTACCAAAAGATATAGTGTCTGGGGTCTTAAAGGCTTGAGTAAACAAGCGGCCATTCAGCTCAGAAGCAATAAAGCCCACAAGGAAGAAGCACACCAGCCTGTGTGATCATGAGGTGGTGAAGGGATCCGGTGTTAGGCCTCATTGAGCTAAAATTATATTATTATTAATGAGGCGGGGTACAGATTGGGGACCCAAAGCCCATCAATAGGTGAGGTGAGGGCTGAGCCCCAGTGGCATAGTGGTTGTGCGTGGGACTGCAGCCCACTGGGACGGAGGTTCAATTCCAGCAGTGGGGCTGGGCCTCCTACTCC